>VXAY01003111.1:170880-190431 GCA_013399855.1 Oxyruncus cristatus | reverse complement strand
GGAGCTCTGACCCGGCACGGCTGGGAACGGGCTCGCACTGCCGAGGTGGCGGCGAGGGTTGGCCCCCCGACCTGGGTCCCCAGCAGAGCCCCCCGCCTCTCCCATCAGCATCCCTGATATTAAAACCTACGCTGGTGAAACGCCGCTTCCCGCTAAGGCTTCATCGAGCCAAGAAAAGTTGCTGAGGTCTGGGTCCTGTATCATCCCAAGTGTGTGTTGGGAATGCTTGTGAGAACCGGGAGTAGGAAAGGGAAACAGAGGGAGATACTGCAGGAAGAAGATAGGAAGGTGCAGACGTGCTTTTCTCCTCCCTTCCTCTTCATGTCTCCTTAATTTTTTTCTCATTTTTCTCCCTCTTCTCTCCACCTTTCAACTTCTCAAGTTTTCGATTAATAACATTTTCTTAGAGCAGTTGTTTTGCTGTCACTTCTTCCCAAACCCTTCCTGGTGGAGCCAGCTCTTTCTCCCCTCTGCCAGGATGTGCTGCTTCAGGAGGACGGCTGATGCAGCAGAGCAAGGGGGTGTGGGACCCGCTGCTGGAGAGCTGCAGGCTGTGTGCTGTCCCCATCCGTCCCCAGCCTGGGGGGCTGAGGGGTTTGGAGCTGAGCTCCCAAGCAGAGGGTGGATGTCCCAGCCTCTGCCCCTCTGCCTCTGGCTGTGTCAGCACGGGGAAAAGGGGCGTGAGGGGAGGACAGAGCCAGAGACTCCTCTGGCAGCTCCCATGGCCATTCTGGCTTTAGGTAGAAATAAGTTATTGGCGAAACTGTTACTCTTGCTCTGACATATGTGCAGCAAAGGCTGTTGTGACTGTCGAGGTGACTGAAGCATGAAAGACTAATTTCCAGTCCTTGTGGGGATCGTGAATTCACAGAAAAATCTTTAGCTGGTTTTTGAAGAGGCCAAGCTTCCTTCCCAGTAACTTGATCAGTATTTCTCACTAGGATAGTTAAAAATATATTTTTTTTTCAGAGTACTGTTTGTCCAGAATATATTTGCTGAAGCACAGTTTGCTCTGTGTGGAAAGAAATGCTTATCACAATATCTCACTGGGCAACCTGCATAGTTGTAGGCAGCCAGAATATTTGTCAGGGGTTAAATCAACAAATAAAGCTAGTGAACTTGTTTCTTATATGCAAAATAAAATGCAAAGTAAGACACTCAAACCTCATTAAAGTATCTGCAGACAAGAAAAGCTTATTAATCATTTTACAGTGCGGATCTGTTTGAGACGCCCCTTTTTAGGTAGAAATGCCCCAAGTTCATGGCAGGCAGATGCCAGGTTAAGTGTGATGAATTTCCTGCTTTCTTTTCTGGATTGCAGGGAAATGCCTCCACATTCCCAAATGTAAAGTTACACCTTGTTCAGCTCCCAGCCTTGTTAGAGGAGCTGACTGAGGAGGAGTAGCTCGTGGAGGGACTGGCTGCTTGGTTCTGTCTGCATGTTTTGGGGGGGTTTTCTGAGAGGATCCCAGTAACCTGATAGTGAACTTGACCTCCCAGTCAGCAGCTTGTGCTTTCCATAGAGGACATGGAGAAAATCAAACCCAATGGGAACACTCTCCCCAGGAAACTACAAATTAGTCTAAAAAACACATTAAACCCTCAGAAATGCCTGGGGTTGGCACCTGGCTTCCTGCACCATGTTCCTGGTGTGTTCTGTGTGTTCTGCTGCTCAGCACTGAAAGGGGAAGGAGGGCTCTGTGTCTGAGGGGTTGTGCCTGTGCCCCACAAAGCCCGTGTGCTCCATCACACTCCATAAATGAGCAAGAAGAGGTAAGCTTGGAAGATAAGCATATTCATGGAATCAATAATGTATTCAATCTCTATCTGTGAAGACACAGATTGTAAAAGCAGATCCAGCTTGTTCAGATTTGCTCAGTTAGAAAATTAAGTGACATCAAGCCTAACCTTTTTAAATATGAAA
The DNA here is from genome assembly GCA_013399855.1 of Oxyruncus cristatus. NCBI lineage: Eukaryota > Metazoa > Chordata > Aves > Passeriformes > Cotingidae > Oxyruncus > Oxyruncus cristatus. The sequence goes on along the minus strand of VXAY01003111.1, from coordinate 188,507 downwards.
ATCACCAAAATAGCATTTTTATTATGTGCTGACATCGTAGCTCAGACCATCCACTTCTGTAAGCCAAGCAGCACATGGTTAATTCTTGCCTGGGAAAGTGCCAAGGAAGATTTAAATATGAAAGGAAATGGTGCTCATTCAGAAAGTGAGATTCTCTTACTGATTCATTACTGGCAAGACATAAATCACAGGGTGGTTGGGATGGGAAGGGCCCTCTGGAGGTCATCAAGTCCAACCTCCCTGCTAAAATATCCCACCACGCTTTGGAAGAACCTTGGGAAGGTCTTAACTTTAGACTGTCTCAGGTCTTGGTATTTTCTGCCAGAGCTCAAAGGAGTGTTTGGGCAACACTCTCAGGCACAGGGTGGGATGGTTGGGGTGTCCTGGGCAGGGCAGTTGGACTCCATGTGATCCCTGTGAGTCCTTTCCAGCTCAGGACACTCACTCTGCGATTCTGTGTTTGCCTGTTCCGTTCTGAAATTGGATTGTCAGAGTTAAGTTTATGGTGCTGCATAAAAACTAAGCATAAAATGTCACCGTTTCAAAAGCGGTTTGGTGTGGCTAACACTGCCATGGGTGAGCAAACAGCTGAAATAGTTTTTTCAAAGTAAGATAAGACCAGGAAAAAGCCTCTGATACATATTTTTCCATGTAAAATTAATTAGGTCAGTGTAATATAAAAAAACAAGGACTCAGAAGTCATGTAGTGATTTGTGCTCAATCTTAACTCTGCCCTCCAACTCTCTCTTTAAAAATTCTCTTCCAAGCCACTTCTTTCTTGCTTGCATTTCTCTCTTAGTCTCCCCCTCACCCCTTCAATTCCCTCCCTGACTTCTTGGTTCTTTGTTGTGTTGAGACATTAAGGAATTTTATCCTGCCAATCGAGTTTATCCTGTTATATGTAGGTCATAAAATCCCAGAATGGTTTGGGTGGGAAAGGACCTTAAAAATCATCTCATTCCACCCCCTGCAATGTCCCTGCAGGAACACCTTCTGAGCAGGAGCTCAGGTTGCTCCAAGCCCCGTCCAACCTGGCCTTGGCCACTTCCAGGGATCCAGGGGCAGCCACAGCTTCTCTGGGCAGCCTGGGCCAGGGCCTCATCACCCTCCCAGGGAAGGATTTCCTGCTCACATCTCATCTAAACCTACTGCTCTAAACCTACCTGGTTTTAGGTACCAAGCTCTTTCACACCATGTGCTTAGGACTCAGGGAAGAGGGAACTTACATGGACAAAAAAAGAGAAAGCACAGCCTTAAAGACCTGAAATCTTTTGGAAACTGTGATGTTCCTGGCTTGTTCTTTTCCCTCTCCGGGTTACACCTAATTTCAGGACCTGACATCTTACTTCTCTTATCAGTTCATTTGATTTCTACTTACAAGCACGAAACTTCCTTGTGCCCTTTCCAACCACAAATCCTTTTCATGATAATCTCTTATAAAACATGACCATATTACCATTTAACCTTCTTCCTTAGTTAAATGGAATGTATTTGGACTGATCTATGTACCTCAGCCCTTCTTCCAAGCAGGGGAATACCTGACCAGGTCTCGGGTCAACCCTGGAGCTTTCTGGGTTGCACCACCCCATGTGTGGCTCTGATGGCACTTTTGGACAATTGGGGTGTTCTTACCCTGACCAGCCCCTAAACTATTTGAAATACCCCAAGCTAAGCATGCTAAAACTACAGCCCATATTTTAAGGCAGCTGCACAAGGCAGTAGAAAGTTCAATTTTAATTTTATGAGTGCTGATCCTGAGTGGACTGATCATTACTGTTTGTAGGAATTGCCTTTTGATTTATGAAAGAAATGATAAATTGGCTCTTCCATGTTCTGTAGCTGACTCTGGAAGTTTGCCTGCAGTGTGGTCCAGAGCTAATCCATCTAAGTACCCAACTTTAACCAAGTCTTTCATTCTAATGAGCCTTTCATAAAAGCATTTCCTCTGTGTTCCTGTTGGTTTCTGTGAATTCTCCCAATAGATCTTGTTCGGGTGAGTGATACCAGGGAATGTTAGTAGGCAAATAAATGTGTCCTCCTGTGCAGAGTCCTTGGGAAAGGGCTGTGTCTTTGTGTCCTGTAAATAAAAAGCACTGCTAATGTAAGGTATCAAACAACTCAATACAAAAGTGATAACATAATAGGGAGAAATAATGATAATACAAATATATCCCTAATAGAAAAGGGAAAAATTAGCAAGGAATACTTTGCTTCTTTGGGGAAAGAGGAAACTTCAGAGGTGGGTTAATAAAGGAATGAATGTGATGTTCGAAGAGATGGTTCCCAGTTTTCCTTGGGGACTGGGATGTGGGAAGGTGGCAGTGGCACCAAGGCTGGGACACGTGTGGGACTCTCAGAGTGAAATCAGAGAAGACCAGAAAGACTTTTGCTGTGAAAGTGGTAATTAATTCTAAAAAGTGGACTAAATTGAACTTAGAACTCTAATTTAGCAATAAATATAATGAAATTGGGAGTGTGGCTGTAATTGTTCCTTCATTAATTAAAGAAGTTATTTCATAAATGGTGCAGAAAATAATTTCTTGGTGCTTAAGCTGAGATTGAAGTCAAATCAGAGCTGGAATGAAGGACACCTTTCATTAACACATAATATTTCAAGTTGTGGGAAAAACTGGGACTGATGAGGAAAATACAAGCTGCAAAAAAGAGAAGTGCCAGACGAAAATGCTTCCCATTAGATAAAGCTGGACAGCACAGGCTCATTGGCAGGGACAGAACACCCTGAATACTGACAGGGGAAAGTAAACAAACCAACCTCTCCCAAAATTGCAACTTCAGACTTTCCCTGAAAACAAAGAGGAAGCAAATGCCAAAATAGCCCTTTCCATGTTTCCTCACCATTTCTTGTGATTGCCTGATTTCATTGCAACGTTGCTGCCTTTGGGGGCTTATAAAGCAAGAAAATATTATATGCAATATCAAATACCAGCATTTACATATAAAATAAAAGCCAAACCTAAGTTTTCTTGAAGTCTTTTCTGGATAAAAACTTAGTAAGCAAACTCGCTCATAGAAAACTGTTGGAGGTTTTTGTGTGTGTTTTCTTGGTTTTAGTGATTTTTTTTTTTAAATGAATAATTCTCTCAGCTGCCGGAGTTAAATTCGCCCACCATTTTCCATTTTAAGATGTTTTATTCCATTTTGATTCCATACATTTCCATTCTAATACTTTTCTCTGCTCCAGTTGGTCAGTTTTTCCATGTTTGCCATATCCTCCAGACTGAATTAGCTTGGCAAGTCTCAGCAAACACTGCTTTTCAGAATAAGATTATGAGGAGACATGAAAATCAGATAATATTCTGTTCTTTTTTAAACTTCCTTGGTAACAGAAATTAGAGAAAGGTCAGAATAAGCAACTGTGATAAAATATGAAGTCCTCAGAAATATGTGTTTCTTTTCATGGAATCTCCTGAGCTGGAAGGACCCACAAGGATCATTGAGTGCAGCTCCTGGACCTGCACAGGACACCCCAATAATCCCACCCTGTCCAAATGCTCTTTCCACGGGCATTTTAAATTGGACCCCTCCAGTGATGGAAACCAAGGATTTGTATTATTAATTCCTTGTTCTGTCATTGTCATGTTGCTTCCAAGGATGCCATGAACAGAAACTCACTCAGATGGTATGGGGATATTTGTTTACATTAGGAAAAGAGTTCTGCCTCCAAAGAGGAGTTTAAATACAGAAGAAAAAATTAAAAGTGGGGAAACATCCTGAAAAACCGCTACCTAATTGTGTGTGCAGTATGTATCCTGGTAATTCTGTCTGAATCCAGTGGATAAAATCCCAAATCCTTTGGGAGCAGGGCAGATCATACTGTGCATGTCCTTGTCATCAACAAAAGCCAGAGGAAAAAACCCTATTTACTCTTTTCATAGAAGTTGCAACCTCATCTAAATTCTGAAGGGCTTGGGATGCCCACCTCTAATGCATTCAGACCACCTTTTAATGGATATATTCCTATGTGTGTCTGACTGGTTTTAATAATGATATGGAGCATTTCACCTGCTTTTGGAATTGTACAGCATCCTCAGGCCTGCACTATCTGCTGACAAGATCAACACACAAAAATACCACATTTCTCTCTTTAACGCATGACAGCAGGTAGAAAAGGGCAGTGTTAATTCTGGCAGTCATTAACTGAAACAGGTCACGAGCAAATCAAATTATGCTCTGAGAAAATGGGTTGGTTTTTGATCCTGTGGTCATAAAGATATATTTGAACCAGTGCAATTAGCCCATGTTTGCTCTGACTCACCATATTTTCACTCGTGTTGGTCCGCAGTTGTTCAGATCTGTTCCATAGACTTGATTTCCAGAGAGGAACTAGTAATATATCAGTGTGTGTATGTGTGTGTGTGTATAAATACATATAAATATATATGTGTGTGTGTGTGTGAAGAGAAGGAGAAATAACCTTTGATTTATAAAAAAGGGGGGAAAAAATCACACCCCAGCTTTATCACCAACAACAGCTGAGGGAAATTGCAGTTCTTTCATTTTATTTGCAGCAATACTTACAAATAGATTTGCAAATTCAGACTGGAAACTCTTCTCTCCTTTTCCAAAGGGGATGAAACCCAAAAAACCCAAACAAACAAACAAAAAAAAAAAAAAGAAAGAAAAAAGAAAAGTACCTCACAAAATGGACAAATCAATTCCAATTGCTTCTTGTCCAGAGAAACAGCACTAAACCTCAAGGTGTCTTAGGTAAAGATTCCAACTCAGGAAATGAAAAGCTGAACAAGAAAATGCTGAGGTCAGGCAGGCTCAACCTTTCCTTATCCCTTTTCTTATCCCTTCTCTTTCATGCTGTCGGGAAGCGCATGGAGGGCATGAAATGTGTTGCTGCTGGGCTGTATCATTAGGAACAGTCTGTTATTTACAGTTTCAGCCTGGAAGCCTCAGAAAGTCCTTTATCCCTTGATCTGCAGACTCAACTAATAACACACAAATAACTGTGTGTGACTCCTCAGCCTCCCCCCACTGAGGAGCAGTTTGTGCTGCAGCTGCCCTGGAGTGATGGAGTTCAGCTCTGTTGAACTCCGAGAAGGTTTAAAGATAAGGCAGTTATTTTTGTCCAAGCTTACGTGAAAAAAAATGTATTTGCTGCCTCATAATTGCCAAATATTGCCTTTTTTTTTTTCTAGTGTTGCATAAGCAAGGGCTACGAAATCCTGGGAATACTGGGGGAATCCAGTCTCAAGGGTATGTTGTCCTTATGGAGTAGGTGGCTTTTGTTGCAGACTTCCTGTTACTATTAAAAACTCCCAATTCAAATGCCTCTTGTGAACACGGGGCAGTCCCAGTCTCTTGGCCACACAAACAGGGCTCTTTGCATCCTGCTTTCACCTGGGTCAGAACCCCTACAAAGCACTGATCCTGCTCTCTCTTTAGAGATCTGAGAGAAATGCAGTGACTTTTGGAAGCGTTTCCAGCTGAAATGTTAAGAAAAAGGAAAAGAACCAACAAAAGAGATGTACTTGCTTTTGGAAGCTTTGGGGTTCTCCTGAGAGGAGGCTCTGACACAGCCTGAAACCAGGTTTTTCAGAGGGAACAGTTTTTCTAAACCAGAGGAACTTCCAGAATTCACCCTGTCAGTGAGTAGCTGGAGGCAAAAGGAACTTGATTCACTCTAAAGATGAATTGGAATTCTACCAGAAAGGAAAAGTAAAAAGGGAAAGTGCTGCTGCTACAAAGAAGAGATGGAGCTGTAAATTCTGGAAATGCAACACAAAAAGAAGTGGTTACATTTTTCATAAGTCTCTTAGTGCATGTTTCTTTGTCAAAGTCAAACCAGGTCATTTATCCAGGGGAGAATAATGATCTGAACCAGCTCTGAGAACTCCAGCAAAGTGTTAATCAGCTGTTTAGAGGTTCCCCCTGGCTTGGCTCTCAGAACACAAGGAGAAACACCATGTCAAAATATGTCCGTCGTGCAGATGGCAAATTTAGTTTACTCCCAGTTCCTCAATGGGAATTGAGATCTTAGACTTCTTAAAGATATGGAATGGGCTAATTGGGAGCTTGTGACCAACTGCTGTGGGTTCTTCTGAGCTCCAGCTCTCAGAGGTAACTTGCTCCATGAGATTTCCTAAAGAAGAGCAAATCCACACAAAGATAAACTGCTGTGCTCAGGCTCCTCCTGGGTTCTGTGAGGCTTGTTCTTCTTCCTCAGCCTTGGACAGGATTCCTGAGATCCCACACGGTGAGGGGAGTGCCCAGAAATGCAGTGCCTGGGTGTTACTGAGGCTCCTCGAAATTGTCCTTCATCCAAGTCAGACAAAAGCTTTGGAAATGCCTGTTTACAAAAATCCGAGGCAGCAATGGTTTCTAAGGCCCCAGATATCAGGAAAGAAGGAAATGGTATCAGTCTATGTCTGTAGCCAGGTCCAAAGCCCAGCAAAATCCGTAGGATCTGTGGTAGATTCCTCCTTCACTGTTCGTGACACTTCAGGGTTCAACCACAAAGGGAGGCCTTGGGCTGAAGAACTGTGTGTTTGCTTTTTAAACCTCTCCCCCGCTCTTTTGGAATGAGCACAGGAATGGATTCAGTTTTCTTCATAGGAGTTTTGATCCCCAGCCTGCTCAGGACACTTCCTTTTCTCTGTATTGACAACTGAGTGCATTTGTACCTTCAGCAGGTGCTGCCTCCTGAGAGGAGAAGGTGCAGTTTAAATTGTGTGATAAACCTGTTCCATTCCCCCCATGGAAAAGCTAATCCTGACCTCTGTTTAAAGCCCTTTGTTGTAGGGAGCTTTGTATTGCATAGCCTCATGTAATCAAGAAGTATCCTCTGTATCTTGAATTAATTCATGTGAGTAGCTCCTTACTGAAGCACACAAGTGGCACCAATCAAATACTTTGGGGTGAGTGATCTTGAAACCTTTCTTTGAGGAATACCATGACAGGGTCCTATGAACTGTGAACTTTGCTTTGCCTGTCGGTGATCCAGCATTTAAAAGGCTGCATTTACCTGCTGAATTACTACAAGGAAAAGATGCTTTATTAGTGTTTGGGTTTTTCTTTCACCTGCAAAAGATATTTTCCAAAAAGCAGTGTAAAGAAAAGGGCTCATAATATTTTGTGTTGCTCAGATCTGCTGAGGAGCAGAGTTCTTCCATTACTTTAACGTGTGGCCTGGGAAGGCTCTTTCACAACGCAAAAAAATTCACTTTCCAGCTACGTTTTTTCAAAAACTGGTTGTCAAAAAGTCGTGATTGTGCCGTGTCTGTGTTTGATTCTCACTACAAGGTGACATTTAAAATAGATCTCCAGGAATTTCTGATCTAGAATGAAACAAATTCAGTCCTAGGGAACAAAAAGGGCTTTCAAAAAGCTGTAGCTACAACTGCAAGCAGGTTTCAGCGCACGCCTTTTTGGCTTCTCTTATCGTCTGTTAGTTTTTTTCCCCTTTACTCCCCGAATTTCTGGCACTGTGTGTGCCATACCTGCTGCAAGGGCCAGTGCAGAGAATTTACCTGACAGAAACACTCTGCACAGCAAAAGCAGAGCTCAGGAAACCACGAGGCCTTTGCCTTGGTGTTCACTCCCATTTCAGAGAACACCTGACAAAAAGGGATGTATTTCCATCATATTCACCCTGGAAAGTGCAGCAGACAAAGCCCCGTGTTCTGCTTGCTGCAATCACAGCTGGAATCTGACAAGGGACGATTTTCTGCCTTCTTTTTTTCTTTTTCCTTCCTTTTCCCCCTCTTCCCTCCCTCCTCCTCCTTTCCCTTCTCCTTCCCTTTCCTCTTCCCCCTCTTTTTTTTTTTTATTTTTAATTTTCCTTTTTATTTTGCAGCAGAGAGGTGCTGCTGCTATTATTCACCAACCAAATTCCCCTTCAGAGCAGTTACAGCACCTTGGGAACTCAAGGTCAGCAAAACTGTAACTCAGGCACTCTGCTCTTCCCCTGGTTCCGTGCAAAATGAGGAAGAATTCCGTGCACACACAGCATTCCTCCTCAAATGAGGACGGCAAACGTGCTGCTTGCTGAAACGCTGCCTCTCGGCTCCTCCACAATCCAACTGGCAGAGAAAGCAGGCCCTTGTTATGCAAAATCCTTGTTTGTAAACACTGTTCTGCCTTTAAATTGATTTGAACGCTGAGCCTTGGAGAGCTCCCGCTCCGCTTTTCCCCCGCAGAACCCGCCCCAGGTGCCATCTGGTGGCAGCAGCACATTGAGGCGGCACAAAACGCCGCGGGGAATTATTAAGGGTTAAATTTCCAGCACAATGCGAAGGGATTTAACCAGGCAGTTCCCTTAACATGTGTTATAACACAGGGATCACCCGAGGTTGGAAGAATTCCCGCAAAGACAGGGCAACTTTGGAGGGAAAATATGACTTGTTCCATGACTGCTTGTCAGACCAAGGTAAATGTCAGCACAGATATTAGAATGGAATATTTTTCAATTTCCTATTAAAAATCAAACTTGTTTCCCTTACTGTCCCTGTCCCTAAGCTGTTCCCATTCAGGAATTTTTGCTCAATGCTTTCTGGCAAGGAAAACCACTTTTTCCTTACGGAAGGGAAAACACCCAGCACTCCTCAGTGCTGTGTATGTGTTCTTTTGGTAATCATGACTTATTACAGACACCCCAAACCTTCAGGTCTTGAAGCCAAGACTTGAATAGATTTCACTCTTGAACTATTGTTAATATGACATTCATGAAAAGGTGAAAAATCCTTTGGGACAGCTATTGGAGATTCAACCTCTCAAGGTAAATTTAGGGCATGTTTTTTTTCCGGGAAGGCTTTCCTGGGGTATCTTGGCCTCTGTCTCTGCATATCTGGAAATACAGTTTCCCCCAGGGCTGTGTATTTTGGGCAGTGTCACCCAGCTGGATCCCAGACCCAGGTTCCATGTTCTCTCCTTGCTCAGGGATGTGTTCAGGCTGGAGCAGCCAGTGCTGCGTGGTGGCGTTTCATCTGTTATGAAATCCTTCCAGGAGGAGAGAACGGAATAATCAGGTGGATTTGCTTTCTCTCCTTGTCTCTGGATGTCAGTTCTTGAGGCAGAGCTGCTGACTAAGGAGCAGTGTTTGGTGTTGGGTTACAGTTCTCCAGTGGAGCTGTGGGAATGCCTATGAAAAGCTCAGTTTTTCCACAAACACGCCTACAAATCATCCCCGCAAATCACGTACCTGCAGGTCGCTAATTGATGTCCCAGTAAAAATATAACCTCATTTGAATTGAAAAGGTCCTATTCTAGCTGGAAACACTTCACTCTGAAGAACCACCATGAAGCATATTTCCTGAAGCAGCGTTTTTTCAGGCAGGGTGGCTGCTGGTGGTCACACCGGGCTGTGTCACCTGCCCTGTGCATGTCCCTGCACTGGATGTGGGTGAAAGCCAAGGGCCTGGTTCCTCTCAAGCCATCTGTGTTTGTGGTGCTGACTCAACACGTGCAACTTCAATCATCCTTCCCCACTCATCTGTCCCTGCTGTTCACCCGCCCTGGCTGAGCAGGGAGGTGGGACAGGTGAGCCCATGGTGGTCCCTCCCAACCGTGTCCATTCTGTTGCTGACTGCTCAGGACAACGTGCAGCTTGTACCCCTGTCTCCCAGCTCTGTGGCTGACCCCGTCCCTAGGTGGTGTCACCTCCTGACTTTCCACACCATGACACAAAGCCCTCTGCAAAAGTGACTCAGAATGGCAGAGGACATCGAAGGACATAGGAGTGACCTCCAGCATATGGTGGCAAACGGAGGGTGCAGCCTATCTCTTAGTCTCATGCTTTTAATGATTCAAACCAACCAAAACAGGATGATGATGATGGACAAGTATGATGTAAAGGATAAAAAAATATATCTATGTGAAGGGTCATCCTAAATACAGCTTCTTTCTGTTGCTGAAACTACAGCAGGGGATGAAGTCATCCCTCGAGGCCTCAACGAGTGCCTGTTGTGCTGTTCTGTGAATCACCCCCAGAGCAGCTCCTCACAGAACCTGTAATTTCCACGGGCACAGTGTCCAATTTCAATGCAGGATAAGTGAGGGGGAGGAGAGCACTCCGAGGTGAATCATTCACACACGTACTTGTCAACAGGTACTGTCAAGTGAGAAGAACATGAGTCAACCACACGGCAGTGCTGGGGTTGAGGAGGGTCTCTTGTGGGATCCCTGGGGCAGGAAACATCCCGGGGCCTTCTCAGCTCTCCTCCCCATCACTGGGCACCGCTGACTTGGCCAAAGGGGGCAAATGTGGGAGGGCAGCCAGGCTGGCACAGTCTGCTCCATGGCCAGCACCGACCTGCTGAACACACAGGCTGGGGCAGGGAGGGAGAGGGGAGGGGACACGTGGCACTGGGGCACATCCCTCTCCAACTGCTGCACCTATGGAGCTGTGACGGTCTTGGGGCCTGGGTACACTTCCCCCACTCAGGTCCCCATCTCAGAATCACAGAATCCTTTAGGTGGGAAAGCTCTCCCAGCCCATGGATCCCCCTGTGCCCGATGCCCACCTTGTCCCCCAGCCCACAGCATGTGCAGTGCTGGAGTGCCACGGCCAGCCCTTCCTTGGACACCTCCCGGGGGGGAGGGAAACTCCACCACCTCCCTGGGCAGCCCCTGCCAATGCCTGACCACCCTTTCCAGGAAGAAATTCTTCTTGATGCCCAACCCAAACCTCCCCTGGCCCTGGCCCAGCTTGAGGTTGTCAAGTCCAACCTTTGACCCAACAGCACCACATCCACTAAACCATGCTGTGAAGAGCCACATGGAATCATTTTCTGAGCACTTCCAGGGATAGGGACCTCTCCACTTCCCTGGGGTTTCCATTCCAGTGCTTAATCACTCTTTCAGTGAAGAGTTTTTCCTAATATCCAACCTGATGCCATCATTTCCAGAGCCATGAGCTTTCCTTTGTGGAGTGGAGGTTGAGGAGAAAGGCCGGGGAGCAGGTTTGGGTATGGTAGAACTGGCTGTGTGCAGCCATAGTTCTGAAACTGGGATCTAGGAGCCAGCAGAGGCACAGGAGCCTTTCCAGGCTGGCCACTGAATAAAGTGATTCCATTGGGAAGTGGTGAGGATTTGGGAGAGAAGCATTAAAAAGGTGGAAAAGCACTGACACACGTCCTACTGTGGTAGGATGAGGAAATATCCACAATGACTCCAATCACTATCTGTATCTCTGTGATATGGGCCTGAGTAGAAAAGTCTGTGACAGGAAAATAATATCATGGAACAGGAAGCTGACAGAGCTTTTCGTGGCATAGCTGCAAATATGTCAGAGAAACAAACATGTTTTCCAGGGAGGGTATCAATAAAATAAAACTACATCAGGAGCATTTAGGAAAATACTTTACAAAACGAACCCAAGTTCAGATTAGGAAATTAAATAAAGAAATAAAAATAAATAAATAAAAACATTGTGAGGAACAATTAATTCCTCTTGTTCTCCCATTGCTCCAACATTTTGTTTTTCTAGTTCAGTACTGACCCCAGACTCACAGACTCATAGAATATCCTGGGGTTGGAAGGAGCACAAGGATCACTGAGTCCAACCACCTCACGGGTTTGGTCCATCCCAGTCATGAGTAAAGCCATAGTTTATGTGCAGTCTTGTGCTGATTTTCCAGGCATTACAGCTGAGAAAGTCAAAATGCTGCAGGAAACAGGAAATACAGTATTGGCACTGGACTGATGAAACTCCTACAGACAATGAGCACCAGCAATAATAGTTAGAGTGGGAAGGGGTGAAATCCCCACACCAGAAAAAGGAACAAGATATAAGGACTAGGCCAACACAAGGAAATTCCAGTATAGTCCGTTGAGGTTTTCTCCAGAACCATGAAAGTTTTGCAGGATTTCCCTAGGTAAGATGAGATCTGAAATCCTGTGAGATCACCAAGACATGAACCTCTCCCTCTGGAGAGAGAATTCCCTGGCTGCAACACCTTCATTTCCCACTCTCAATGCCTGAGAGCAGGGAAGGAAGAGCCTCTCCTCCCAGCAGCTGGGTAAAGAGCCCACATGTGCCATTTTTCCCAGCTCTGCTCCACTGTTAGGAGGGCAGCACATCAATTACTCCGAAGTGGTGCCCTGGGAGCACTTGGAGCGCTGAGCAGAGCTGGTGATGCCGAGTTTAACAGCCCCAGCTGTTGGGACCTCAGAGCACCGTTAACACTGATTAAAGGCTCAGATCTGAGTGACTTCCCTGCTGCTGCCTCTGCTTGTCTTCGGGATCTGACAATCTCCAACCCTCCCAGAACAGCCCTGACCTTTTCTGGGAGGAAACAGCTTGTTTTTAACACGACGTTGTGCTCGTGTCACTTCAGCCCCTGCAGCTGCTGATCCCAAAAAGGGTCGGTGATCTTGGCAGGCAGTAGCTGTTTCCAGACATATATGCATTTCTCTCAGTGTTCATACATAAACTATCAGGCTTTATAAGCTGCCTTTCAACGGAGAGACCGAAGTATAATTCCTCAGTTCTGCTATAAATAGTTTAAAAGCTGACCCGACCTCCACCCCAACACGTGCTGTGTGGATGAACTGCTATGTCCAGAGCAATTGCAAGGGCTGTGTAAATCAGCCCTTAATTCTGCCACCTTTTCAAAAGCATGAAACCTTGGCTTTCTGCAGAATAATTGCTCTACCTGCTGTAACTAGTAAATGTTTTAGGGTGGGAATATGTAATATTTATGTGTGTTATTAGGGGAAAATGCAAGATCCTGAAAGTCACTAAATTTTCTATGTATGAAATGTATGAATAATTTGATCTAACTCACCACTGGCGTATACAATCACAGCAAAAGAATTTTTTGTATTGTGCAGTTGGACACAGTGAGGTAACAAATATTTTCACCTAAGCGGCCTTTCTTAGAATTACAGCAAAGCAGTAAATCTTGAACAGTCCATGCTTTTCCAGTTGATGTTTTCAGGGCCTGCACTGGGACAGGAAATGCTAATGTTATGAATCGAGAGGCACTAACATCACTCATGTAATGTGCTTTTTAAAACCCAATTCAACAGAGTGGAAATCTCCTAGAAAGGTAGGTATTAATTTTCAAAAAACTCTGATCACCCATTTAAATTAAATGCACGCCGGTTCATTCCTCGATGCATAATGCAAACTTCTATTTAGAAGACAGATGCCATAATTTACACAGCACGGAGATACTCAGCTAATGTAACACCTCTGTTTCAGGCAGCAGTAAAACTGTCTTAATTAAGGAAATGCCAACAGATTAAAATGTTCTCATGGTTCATAAAATATTTTAGAGGGTGGCTTGGCAGCATTAGTACAAATGTTGTGAAGCCTGGTGCATTTGAAGCTTATGCTCTGCATTTAAATTAAAAAAAAAAAAAAAAAAGATGCTGTGAACCATGGAAAAAGATGGGAATGCCACGTTCACCTCCTGATGTATGTAGTTATAGCAGTTACAGAGTAGTTATCGAGTGGGCTCCTGTATGGCCATATTTCAGGGTCATCATTGATGTTTCCACTGTGCTTTTACATCTCCAGGTAAGGTGGAAGTGCCAGCCTCTGAAGGAGCACCACAAAGGGTTTATCTACAGGGAAGGATGGAACTGGAAGGTAAAAGGAGCTGAGAGAGGGCTGGGTGAAAGAAGGAAAACCCACCTCCTTTTGTTCACCAGTGAAAACAGTGCAAGGGGAATTCCTGGAGCAGTCTGGGAGAAGGTTTCCCTGCCCATGGCAAACGAGCTTGAAGGCCCTTCCAACCCAAACTATTCTGGGATTCTGATTATTAATGGTTTATAGAAGAGGAATACTCAGCACCTGACCTGACTGTAAATAACATGCATTCATATGGGCCAAACTAATTTCATTTACAGCCCCAGCTGGTAGCAAAAAGTCTCCATAACTGGGGGCTGTTCCAATCAGCACTGAAGGTTTGAGTGAGCAAATCAATTAATTATACACCGATTTTCCCAGGCACGTTTGCTCCAAGAGTCACAACTGTGAATTTGGCCCCTGAGTCCTGAAGCAGCTGTTGAATATTTACATCCAGCTCCTGAATACAAACTCCCTGGTTCCTTTCTGGCCAGAGGCAGGGACGGGGAAGGGACCAGCTGTTTGCAAAAGGCCACACAATCACGTTGTACCTGCAGAGAACATTGGGTTCCAGCCTGGCCCAAGGGAGAGGAGATGCTTTGTCTGCTTGCAATTAGACGAGAATCATAATAGATGCATGTATTCATTTAGTAGAACAAAAAAAAAAGAGAAGGGAAAGATGTGTCTCTTCATAAATTAATACTGGGTTTTGCTGAGTAAAGCAGAAAATAATGGAGATAAATTTTCCTTCTTATTTCTGATTTTTACAGGGAAAACTTCCCCGTGAACTCATACCCAGAGAGAATTCTGTGTTCTATGAATATAGTCCTGTAAGAACAGTCCCCTTTTGCACTGAATATGTCAAGTCTCATTGATTTTAACAGTTACTGAGGAAATACAGCTCCTTGCCAGGCACAGAATGATTCCTGTACCAATCTGGAGAAAGCTTGGGATTCGCATGCGAGTGCAGAGCTGCCTCAATGAGCACCTGAGAAGTTGCTGGAGCTAAGGGAAGTGAATAAAAATATAAATTAATGGGAAGTGGTGATTGAATAGGGATAAAATAGAGAATGGAAAACTGATGGGATGTTTTAAAATGAGATTTCCTAGATAGGGCTCAAATATCTGTTACACGGAGCTTTAATAAAGTTTATGCCCTCGCAGTGCTGTATAAATCTAGAGCAGAAGACAGATTTAATCCCATTAAATATGTGTCAGGGATTTAATGCAGTAGATAATATAACAAGCACTATTAGACCTGGTGTTACAATGATCCATTTTTACCAGATCCGGTGCCTGTGGCTGCAAAAGGAGTTTTGCTTGAGACTCAGGGACTGGACTTCACGTTTCTGTTATTGATCCCAGGCAGGTGCTGGAGCTGCTGTTTGTTCTCAGCTCCTTTATCCATGTGCTGTAAAACCAGTTTTGTTCCCTTTCTCCAGAGATAGCCACTGAAAACGTAACAGGAATATTTCGACAACCTTCCTTTTAACAGAAATGAGGCAGTTTGACCTACTGATTCTGTATGGTTTTTCCTATTCAAGGGCAGAAGTTACAAAAGATACAAATACCCTCAGAGTTACAAAGCTGCTGCCAAACCCAACTTCCATTGCTACGATAGAGACACCCCCTGGTTCTGCAGCCCCTTCCAGTCCAAATCCCCACACTGGGAGTTGTGGGAATGCCTGCCTTCCAGGTTGCTTGTACACTTTATTTTCTTGTGTCACCCCGACTTTTATCCTTGGCTGAACACGAGTAAGAGAAATAAAAAAAGTTTTGGGCTCTGCAAACATGGAAAAGTTTTGTTACACCCAAAAATGTGGGAAGGTATTGCTGAATTTCTGTTCATTAGAAAGCCATCTACACACATTCATTTCTACTCTTTGGTTGGTTGGTGTTTGAGGCCTTTTTTGTGCAGTCTGTAGCAACCATCACCACAGAACAGATGGAAACTGGTTTTTAAGAATACCCTACTGCTCTGTCCTCAAAAGTTTAAGCTTCCTGGTCATCATAATCATCCCTGTGGCAGCTGAAATGCTGAGAATTCAGATACTTGGTTGTATGGGGCGTTTTAAATATAGTAGTGTTCTCTCAACTAATTGAAACCAAATTAATTAATTCTTCAGCTTTTATTATTCTCTTGTTTAAAACTTTCCAGCTGGCAAACACTTGGTGATTGCTGATCCTAAAAAAGCACTAGTAAATGTACATTCCACGGCTGAAGTTTGGGGCTTCACTGCCATTTATTTGATGACCACATGTCAAACGAGTATTTCCAACACATAAAACTTTTTTGTTTTCACTTGTGCATAGTTAAAGTTGGGTTGGAGAACTTTTAATGCTGTGTTTTGCAGGCACTCATCAGGTGATGTTTTCTGTAGAACAATGGGAGGAAGTGAAATCAAAGATGTGTTATCATAAACTCAAAGTGTTTGGGAAATTTGTGCCAGGTTTCATACGAAGATAAATCAGATCCAGACTGTCCAAGCCTACATCATCAGCATCCCATGAAATACTGAAACTGCTCCTGCCTGTTAAAGTAAACTCACATTTTTCTTAGTCCTTTCTCTACAGTTTTAGGGCTGCCTTTCCAGGATTTCCAGTTGTAATGTGAGCAGGCAAAGTAAAAAACCGACACAGAAAAGCTAATTCCCTCGCCAGCAAGACAAGAAACACATGGTATGAGACAGGGAAGCCCACTTTTCCTGGTTTTTTTTCAAGAAGAAGATGGAATTTTGCTTTCTTCCCTGTCTCTGGCACCACATTTGAACTGCAGTATCTGGAGAGGAAGGATGTTCTGAGTCTCTGGGTGCCTGGGGTCAAGTCCCTGCAGCTTCCTGAGTGATGAGTCAATGAATAAAACTGTTGTTTCCCTTCTGGAAGGGGGCACTGGGAGCCATGGAAGTTACAGGGATCATCAGGTAGGGTCAGGTCTCCACAATGGAATGCCAGGCCATGTCCTGCTCCGGCTGCACAAGGATGAGGTTCCTGGAGAGCTGTCCCTGGGGGCTCCACGAAGGAGCTTTTATTACAACTTTTATTACAGCTTTTATTACAAGATGTGATTAGAACATCCCAGTTCTGTGGCACTGCACTTGCTGTCCTGGTCTCTGGTTGCTGGGCTGGGCTTTTCCCAGAGGTCCCTTAAATTTTTGACTTCAGCAATTTCCTGTTGAGCTGATGGCAGAAGTCCCCCCTACCCTGGCTCCAAATCCATTACTTTTCCTCTGATCCTGAACATTTCCCTTCTTCTTCCCTTCAGCAAGATGAAGCTGAGACTTTAATATTTTTCACAGTGAATGGGGCACTCCCAAGGAATGATATGGAATTTGGGTCATTTTTAAAGCCAAAAGATTCAGCTGTAATTTACACTCTGAGCTGAATCAGGATTTTGCACATGGCCTGAAGTGCAGCATATTCATGTCTAAATGTAACCTTTTGCTCCAGTGAAGATTTATCTAAATTCTCACAGCCAAAGACAGATGCTCACTGGAGAACTAGAGATACCTGAGTGACACCTTTCTGAAGCAATAGGTAGCTAATAATCAAACAGAGAGCAAGGCAGCTGCCATGGAAATGGGGATATGGCACAGCATTTTCATACAATCATAGAACCAACCGGGTTGGAAAAGACCTCTGAGATCATCGAGTCCAACCCCTGATCCAACCCCGCCGTGGTTCCCAGCCCATGGCACTGATGCCACATCCAGTCTCACCTCAAACACCTCCAGGGACGGTGACTCCACCCCTCCCTGGGCAGCCCATTCCAATGGCTGAGCACTCTCTCTGGAAAGAATTTCTTCCCAATATCCAACCTAAACCTCCCCTGGCACAGCTTAAGGCCGAGCCCTCTTGTCCTACTGCTGGTTCCTGGGAGAAGAGACCAACCCCCACCTGGCTACACCCTCCTGTCATGGAGTTGTAGAGAGCGATGAGGTCTCCCCTGAGCCTTCTCTTCTCCAGGCTGAACAACCCCAGCTCCCTCAGCCTCTCCTCACAGGGCTTGTGCTCCAGTCCCTTCCCCAGCCTGGTTGCTCTTCTCTGGCCCTGCTCCAGCCCCTCCATGTCCTTCCTGAGCTGAGGG
>VXAY01003111.1:76351-160828 GCA_013399855.1 Oxyruncus cristatus | reverse complement strand
AACAACAACAATAACAATAATAATAATAAAATAATTAAAACACACAACAAAAAACACACAACAAAAAACACACAAAAAATGTTCAGAAACGAGTTGTAACTGATGTTGCTGCAGCACTTCCATAAGGCTGCTTCCAGGCCCTGCTGCCCTGCCCTGCTCCTTTGCTGCTGCTGGTTCCTCGGGCAGGTTGGACACAGCCCCAGCTGTGAGCTGCATGTTCCCCACAGCACCAGCAGCGAGTCCCTGCCAGCTCCAGCTATTCCACAGGCAGGGAGAGCCAGCTGGGCAGGGATTAACAGCTGGGGAATTGAATGTCTCGGATCTCCCAGCTGTCTGCTCGCTGCATGTGAATCAGCAGCTCTCATTAAGGAGGATTCTCCCGGTGGGAATGGATTCCCCTCCTCTCTCCCTCCCAGCACTCGCAGTCTGAGCTGCTGCCCCGAGGGCTCGTGTTCCAGCTCCTCTGGGCTGTTCGTTTCCCAGCAGAGCCCGCGGAGGTGCAGAAGAGCAGGGCTGTCATTTTTTATGTTCTTGACATTCCCTGATACGCTGCTATCGAGGCAAGCCACACATTTCTAAAGATACGGGGCTGGTTTGATCTCCTTCCAGTGTTTATCATTAGGAAAGTGAGGTTAGGAAGAAACTTCCACAATTCCGACACATGCAAAAAAAAAAACCAAACCACATCAATCAAACCCAAGGCACACAACATTTACACCCAAAATCAAAACACAGGAAATATAAGACCCCACAAAACTACGTTAAGGAAATGTCTGGATAAACATCTGCAAATGAGCGTGGACAGGATCCTGCTTTCATTGAAAATAATTTAATCTGAATCAATGGAAACATTTCCATTGATTTCAGTGGGAAATTAATTAGAAATCCAGCAGCTTTGGGCAGGACTGCAGCTCACTCAGCCAAGGGGTTCATGTTGTGTGCTGACCCAGGTACAATCACGTAGTACAAATATATTATTATATTAAATATAGATTATTATATATGACTATATAATCAATATCAGGGTGCGGATCTCAACACGAAACCCACTTCCAGCTCAGAAAAACTCTTTTATTCTCTTCTATTCTGTTCACTTCTTCACGGTGAGCAAGGAAGTGTGGCTCTTTCATTTTCCACATCTCAACCGTAAAACCCAATTCCAGGCCCTTGGTTCCAAAGTTCGCTGTGCTCTTAAAACAGAAAGGTGAGAGCCAAGAAAGGTTAATAATTGACATGAAATGTTTCGGTGCATGCCCAGTGTTTATGTTTATTGTACCTGGAGGAAGGAGGCATCCAGGAGTTTCTCACCCGCTTTTTATGTGCCAAGTCCAGATATTGCTGTGAAGGAAATGTCAGTGATGTGCTGATAACTACAATAAAATCATAATGTGAAGGGAGTTTTCTGAAGGATGGAAGTTAAAACTGGGATCAAAATGCTCCAGTGGCCCCCAAAACCAGTAGGGATCCACAGGAGGGGGAAGGAAAACCCAACGCAGTGGAAATTCTGAGAAGGCAACAACACTCTAATAACAGGACATTAAAAGAAACAATCAGGACTCAGCTGTCCGTGGTTTTCTTACTGTCAAAAAGCCTCCTTTTACAAGAGGGAAAGAAAAGAGAGAAAGAAAAAAAAAATGTGACAGGAAAGTTAACTCCTCTTGGAATACTGGCAAAAGTCCATTTTCCAGCTGTCCACATAGTGGTGTTCTGAAGTCATGGAAAAGAGGAGCACGACCAGGATTTAACTCTCAGCTCCGTGTTTAGTAAGTAATCATTTCTTCTGGATGCCCCCATAAATTTCTCCTCCTCAAATAACTTAGAGGATTATATACTCCAAGTCATGTTGTTTAAGCCTGTGGGAACAAGTGTCATCCAAAAACCTGCTGATGGCTTTAAGCACCTAAGCAATGTCACTACACTATTTTTTAATATATATATATAAAAAAAGACAGTATCTGTAGCCCTGAATTATCTTCTAGAGTTCTTCTATCCCCAGCATTATCCCTTAGGATTAATATTTGTTTCTAGATTTGCTATGATTCCTTGACTTACATTATTAGAGAAATTTAAAGGCAGAAAAATATGTGTGTATGTGCAGTAAGAATTATTACTGATATCTATGACTTCTGATTGCCTTGACATAGAGAAGTAGTCCAGTTCTAACTAGTATTTTATAACCAAGTTATTGGAAAAATACATATTTGTTATGGCAACTAGCAATTCCTTTCTTACAGTCCTTACATTTCTGTTCCCTTCTGCAAAGGAATTCCATGAAATATTGTTGGTGCAGTGACCTCAGGTGTGCCTGCTAATCCTGGATCCCAAAAGATGGGATAAATCCATACATGTTTATCCATATAGATATATATACACTCAGATGCTACAAATGTATCGTCTGTTACAAATATACTGTCTATTAATTCTGCAAAACAGACATGGAAAACTGACGTCTCCCAGTTTTGGGCCAGGTTTGCAGCTGTCCTTCCCTCTGTCCCCCATCTCCCTGCAGCTTTTCTAAGGAGGCCTTCCCGTGACCTGTTAAGGTTTCATTTGGTTCCCAGAATCCCAGAATGGTTTGGGTTGGAAAGGTGCTGCCATTTCATCAGCAAGTGAAAAGCAAAGAATTGCTGGGAACAGCTGGACAGGGACAGGACACAGGGAATGGCTTCCCACTGCCAGAGGGCAGGGTTAGATGGGATGTTGGGAAGGAATTCCTGGCTGTGAGGGAGGCCCTGGCACAGGTTGCCCAGAGAAGCTGTGGCTGCCCCTGGATCCCTGGAAGTGTCCAAGGCCAGGTTGGACGGGGCTTGGAGCAACCTGGGCTGGTGGAAGGTGTCCCTGCCCATGGGAGGGGGTTGGAATGAGATGGGCTTTAAGGCCCCTTCCAACCCAAACCTTTCTGGGATTCTATGAATGAAGCTGCTACACAGAAGATTTAACCCAGCTCTTCCCAGGCTCTGCCTCTGTGGGCACAGTGGCAGGACAGGAGCAGAGGCACAAAGCCCATGGCTTGGCTGTTCCACACTGCCGAGGAATTCCCTCACTGATCTCAAAATAAACCTGCTCTTCCTGTCTGAGGAAAACCTTGATTTCTAGTCAACCACATTCATCACTTCCCCTTCTAGCCCTTTACTGAGCTACTAATGAGAAAACTACATTTTATTCCATGCATTATAGATGTTTTAATGTTACTAAAATAAAACTCTGCACAAAAAATATTGCAAATGGGAAATA
This sequence comes from Oxyruncus cristatus, assembly GCA_013399855.1. Taxonomy (NCBI): domain Eukaryota; kingdom Metazoa; phylum Chordata; class Aves; order Passeriformes; family Cotingidae; genus Oxyruncus; species Oxyruncus cristatus. The sequence continues at coordinate 157,594 of VXAY01003111.1, read as the reverse complement.
CCAAGTTGTTCTCAGAATACTGTGGGGAAAAATAGATCTGGAGTTCCTGGCAGCTCGGAGTAAAGCATGCGATGGCAGAATGTGTTAAGAGAGGATCTGTGCACAAGAAGGAGGAGGCAATTATTCCATGTTTACTCTGTGGAGGTGAGGCATCACTGGGAGTGCTGTAGCTCCCGTTTGGCTGCAAGCTTTGAAAGGACAGATTAGAGAGGGGGTGAGAAATGTGATAGGAAACATGCACTGCTTAGAGTCTTAGAATCTTAACCAAGGGAAAGGGGGTGGGTTGTGCTGGAAGGGGGAAGAACACGACAGTCAGCTTTCCAAGCCTTGCAGTAAATACAATATTGATTGTTCTACACAACAGCTTGATGTTGTTCAAGCAAATACAAGTTGAATGTGAGGCAAGCCATGCCCACCTCTAACCACGACCGAAGCAGAGCCGGGGATACTTCAAGGTTCCAGGAGATCTGCTGCCTGGGGGCCACCCTTCAAACCAAGGCTCTGGTTGAAGGTAACAGCAGCATTTAAAGGTGCTGGGCTGCCCTCAGGGTGCTCCAGCACATGGGCACCCCAAGGGCACTGCAGACACTCCTGCCCTGCAGATTTTAAGAGTGAGTTTAAATAAAGCATCTCTCAAGAGAGGTCTAGCTTCCCCTTATCCTCACTGGCATGGAAGGAGGACTAAATGAGCATTCTTAGACTCTACTGTCCTAGTTTTTACAGAATCACAAAGGTTGCAAAAGCCCTCTAAGATCAGCAAGTGCAGCCATTAGCCCAACACTGCCAGGAGCAGATACAGCCTATATAATGTTTCTGGAACCTCCAGCAGAAATTCATGGGTGATTAATAGGAAGATAAATGCAAATCAACCAGGAAAAATAGGGAAGGTTATATTCCATTAATCCTCAATAGGTAGAGAAAAGGCCATTCAAATAAGAACTTGGTGCAGCAGCACCACGGAGCTCAGAGACTGCTGACACGTCCTTTGGCTTTGACATTCTGAAGGGAACACAAAACCTTCTCACATGTAATGAAAAGATACCATATAAATAGAGCCCTCATGCCATAAACACCACCTGGTTCTTTCATAGGGCTGTTCCCCAGGTTTGAAAGCAGTCAGGAGAGTACATCAAGGCTCACTGAGGGTGCTGGCACTCCGTGGGCAGGGGATTGGCACTCCAGATGCATCTGTACAGTCTGAACTTTCTCTAACCTTAAAAAAGATTCAATGCGCTGATTATCTGAATCATTCTGAAGTTCAAAGAATAACAAATACCAATCCAGCTTTCTAAATACCTTGTAATTAAGCTGGTTTGTTCCTTGCCTGCTCACAGAGCAGCTCTGAGCAGGGAGCAGGAAGAGGCAGGGGATACTTTCCATGTCATATTCCAGGTTGACTAACACAGCCCCAGGTTTTACTGGCACAGGCCATACACAGCAGTGATGATGCCCGTAAATAAAGCTGGATAACACCAGATCTTCCCTCTTTCCAGATCTCCAGATACCCCTTCTCCACAGAGGGAACAGGACAGGCTCATCAGCTTCCTCTGCATCACTGCCCGAGACTGGGTAGCAATACCCACATCCACATGTGTTCAGCTCCTTAGTTGCTGTGGTGTAATCTTCCACCTCCCAGTTTGCCACATTCAATATACAATCCTGCCATGCCTTCTAGAACAGAGGACATGGCCTATATCCCCCTATTTAAGATTTACTTCTGAGAGTACTTAACTATTTCATGTCTCAAGGTCACAGCATTTATTTTGCAACACTTTTCATCAAGTGCTCCAGAATTTTTTTTTTTTCATTTTCCTTCATATTATCATTTCCATGCAATGCTCTAAAGCTTATTTTGTGAGATTCCAACCTGGTGGCTTTATCACTGCCTTACAATGAGCCAGACTTTTACCCTTCATGTAAGGTTACTTTATCTGTGCATGTGTATTTACAACATCCATGTGGGAAGCAAATAATTTCTGTCAGGGTCCTTTTCAGCAGCTCTCCCCACTGCTGGAATTATTTCCAAGGTTAACAGAGATAAGAACTCAGCAATATAACAATAACAACCCGGGCTAGAACTGTGTCTGCAGGGGAAAGTCACACTTGGGAGCTGTTTTGCTCCTGTATTTGCACTGTGTCCCTGCTGCCTGCACACTGTGTGGGACACAGACTGGTGTGGGAAGATGATGAGAAGTCTAAGGGGTCACAGTTGTGCTGCACAGCCAGACCCCACATTTCTGCAGGGGATTTGTCAGCAAGAGCTCCAAGGATGTAACTTCATGTCACAGGGAGTCGGATCCAGGTGTCCCTCAGCCAGTCCCTGGGACACAGAGCTGAGAAATCCCCACAGCCCAGCCCAGTGTCACCTTTCCCCAGCATCCCCTCCCGGGGGTGGCACTGCAGCCTGTGAGAGGGACACCTAAGCAGGCAGCTCTGACTTCCCTTTTGGCAGGTGGTGCAGGTGGGACATCAGTAACAAACCCTGAATAATGCTGCATGTGTTTGCCCTGTTCTGGGAAGAACAATCTGCATTTCCAGTCAGATAAAGCTCCACAAGAATTCTGGGGAAGAGCAGCTAATGTGGGTTTGTTATCTGACAGTAAACACGTCTTTCTCAGGAGATAATTCAGAGCCAAACTTGTATAACCCTCCCTCCTCCTCCTTCCCACTGTCACCCTCCTTGTGAGGGGGATGCTGGGCACTTCCAGCATCAGCCTGGACAGGCTGTACACAGAATCATCCTGACTAACTTCAAACAGCAGTGAAGAGTTTACCTATATTTCCTTTTTAAAATAAACTCTATTGGGGAAAACCCTCCAATTACACCCTGGCTAGATTTGTTACTAACATTAACCCACTAATTCCACCAGACACCGGGGATCCTTTTTAATTCCTTCTCTCCCCTCTGGGCAGACACTTCATGGTGCAGACAATGCCGCTGAAATCTGTAGGCTGTTACCACTCTGGGATTTATCTCTGGCTTTTTACTGCTCTGGTGTTGTCCTTTCACCCAGATGTGTGTGTGGGGGAGGCAAAACAGAAGCTCCCAGCCCTGCTCCTTTGTGTGCCAGTGCAGCAGGGGAGGGATGGGAGGGCAGAGCTCTTACCCAAGTGCTGCTGGCTGTGGTTTCTGGCCCGCTGGTGGCCTGCAGTGATCTCCACCTGGAGGGATCGTGCCTGCTGCCCCTGCACTGCCACACGCAGCCTGAGCACTGGGCAACCAGCACAGCATCCCGTGGGGAGGGAACAGCGAGCTCGTCCTGCCCTGCTCAGCTCACACCCCCCAGACCGATCTGGGCTCCAACAGACCTGAAAGCTCTGCTCCTTCCACCCCCTCCGCGGGCCGGGACACCTTCCAGCACCATCCTGTGCAGATCAGGGACAACTTGAAGGAGTGCCCACCACCCCATAACCAAGCAACGCCACTTATTGACTGCTTACAGCGAGAATAGAAGGATCAAACCTGCCATTTCAATAAATTATGTTACTGCCAGCTCTGCTTGCAATAATGACTTCAGCCCTGGCTACACACTAAGCTCTGAGCAGCTCTGTTCCTCTCATTACTTAACTATATTGCTTTATTCTTGTCTAGAGTTATAATTGCCTGCATTTTTAAATATAAGAATAGCAAAATTTCGTCCTGCTTTTTCCCTGTACTGCACCAGATAGCAATTTTCTGCTGGATTAAACATCTCAATACCCTTCAGGAATATGTACACACCAAGTAATTATTAGAAAAAAAGCTTTGTTGTTTGGTCTTTGAACATAGTAGGAGGCTTTTGAATTACATTCTAAATTTTATGCAGTTAAATATTTTCCATATGGATCTCCTTCTCTTCCCAAAGCCCTGATCTACTATATACCAGCACTGTGCTGAAAAGTTTATGCATTTGAGCAGAACAACTTTAAATGGAACTAATTAACTAGGCATAATTTTAGATACATATTTAGGTTCTTGGATGAATCAGACACAAAAATTTTGGTTTCTAAATCTAAATAAATGGGGAAGAAGACAGCAGAAAGTAAACACATACACCAGTTTATCCCAGAGAATAAGTTTTGATGCTTAAATGGCTCAATAGTTAAAAATCATTTTGAAAGGCTGTCAAACATCGGATGAAGAAACATATTTTCACTTGAAATACATAATGCTGCTGATGCAATGCACCCCCTAGAATCAGAGTGCTGTTAGTGTGAGTAATGAACTGTACTGTATTAACAGTGAAACACTTGTAAATGCAATGCTCTTGGTGTAAAACACCAACTTCCACACAGAACTCCAGGGGTTCAGCCTCAGGAACACCACCCTGGAGTCATGGCCCTGCCCTGCCAAGCTGCAGGGAACAAAATCACCCTTGATGGGTGGATCCTCAGCAGTGCTGTGCTCACACACTGTCAAACCCAGCAGGTTTCTTCTCTTTCTGAGCCCTGCATTGCTCTTCTCCTGCACCACTAATCGTCAGAAGAGGGGAGTTTTCGATTCCTGGCAGAGCACTCAAATGTTCACACGTGCTAGAAAGCAGTGGTAGTATTATTATTTTAAAGTTTAAAACTGGTTTGTGGATCAGTAACTTGCAAACAGTTTCCTCAATAGCCTTAGTCTTTCAAACGGGTATTTTCCATGGAAAGCCAGCAGTGCCCTCGGGGAGCTGCTGAGAGCTGTGTAGCCCAGGCTGTGTCCCTGGGACTCCCACCCCTGTCAGCATCTTCCATTTGCTCTCTCTGCTCAGTGGGAACATGTCACAGACACTGAACTGCGCTCAAACACAGGCTCTGTTTTCAGCTCTGCCCTGCTCTGACAGGGGCCTTGGACAAACCATCCTCTGTGTTCTTCAGCCTTCCAGTGATGAGATAAGGATAATAATTCTGATTTATTATTTCTGATTTATTATTGTGCATTCTCAACAACAGAGTTCAGAATACTTGTTGGTTCCATATCAAGCACTGAAACCGAGCTGTGGGCTCCACAGACAACCCTCTTTCTCTCCTTTCTTCTGCTTTTTTGCTCCGCCCTAAAATCCAAACAAATAGTTCTCAGGTGATAAGTTTTATAGGTTTTAACATTTCTTACAATGGAAGTCACAGAATATGAAAATGTTGAACTTTACATTATGGGGAGGGCAAATAATAGTGTAAAACAGTTGTGAGATGATGGTCTGTGAAGTACAGTAGTGAAAAAGAAAGGAGAAAGAACCAATTCCATGGGGGATCATGAGTTAAATCTGGTGCTTCTTCATGGGGATATGTTTCTGCAAACCCAATCAAAGGCTTGGGTGCTGCAACATAAACTATTTTACAATCTTGGTAAGTTTAGTGAAGGGATACCAAGCAAACAAAACCTCCTTTAATACGTAAGACAAGGCTCTTGTCCAAAGAGAGCTACTTGTGAAATGAGTTCTCATGGTTTCATGTTCAGATTTCGTGTTCCAACGGAAGATCAGAAGCTATTTATGAACTTGGAATAAATGCTCCTGCATTTTTCCCAAGGACCAGCACCCAAGGCACATGGAAATCCCTCAGCTGCAGCAGCCCAGGCACCACGAGGCCAGCAGCAACCTTGTCCTTTTGTACGTGTAAACCCCCAGGATGAGCAGTCACCACCCCCAGGTCTGCACAGTCACACGAATCCAGGCATGACGGTAACGAAAAGACTAGAACTGTTATCAGGAGGATTTGTGCATGAGCAGCTGTAGAGTCCCAAAACTGCAGGATGCAGGTCTGTGGGAGGGCACACTGCTCCTCCTGGAGCCACGAGTGTATCGGCTGCTCTGGAGCCGGCACAGCGGGGACAGGTCTCTGCAAGGGCTTTGTTACTTTGGGACTGTGTCACCAACTCACAAAGTGAAACTTTTCAAATAGCAAATAGAGCCATAGAATAATGGAATCACAGAGGGCCTTGGGTTGGAAAGGGCCTTAAAGCCACCCCCTGCCACAGGACACCTGCCACTGGAGAGGGTTTCTCCAACCTGGCCCTGGGCAGCAGCAGCAACACGAGCCAAGGGCTCAGCTGAGTGCAGGCACTGAGGCAATGGAAAGTCTGCTCAATTAGGAGCCTGAGCAACAGGTTAATCAAGATGATAAACAAATCCATATAAATAGGTTATTTAGTCACTCACAAGAGGTATAAGTGCACCGAGGTGTCTGAAGTATTCAAAGAACAGTGACTTAGCAATTACCTGTTCTCAGAGACAACAACATTCCTAAAGCTCACTGGCGCTGAAAACATTGGAAGTTAGCAGTTTTTACTGCCTGAATTCAGCTGCATCATGCACAGTGTTCCTGAGCAGCTGCAGGTGCTGGGAAAAATATTCACTTTAAATATTTTATTTATCGGGAATGAAACAGCCTAAAGAATTAATAGCAGACTTAGCACAGTCCTATCTGTTCATGCAGATGGAATGGGAGACATTTATAACGATAAGAGAACTCCTGAAGCACAACTGAAGAGCACAGGATGTGAGACTCAGTGTCACAGAACTCTCCGGGCAGATTCCAGCAGCAAAACAAATTGGCTCCCACAAAGATACCCAACTGTAACCCAAAAGGCAAATGACACAGAATTTAAGGCAACTTTCAATCTTTAAGTTGGACTACTTAGAGGAAACCTTCCTCTCCCTCCTTGCTGACTCCTCCCAGAGCTTTTTTCCACACATCCAGGCTCTCATAAAACTGGGAGATGAAGACTGTGAACATTATTTCCTTTGCCAGGCTCACTATGTCATGCAAACCTACTTATGAAGTAGAAGTTGTCTTCTAATTCTGTCTCATTTTCATGCATTGCTCAACACCTTCACTGCTGAGATTCAGAGGCTCCTTCTAAGACATACATTTATTTTACTTTCAAAGGCTTTTCCCTTCTTATATACTTTTACCCAAACAGATTTCTTTAGGAACCCTCTTTAAGAGAATCTTTCTTTCCTCTCTCATCAAGAGCTAATTACAACTATTTCTAAATGTTGGCTTGTTAGTCTTTAACTGGAACTGTTCCAATGCTCCAGAAGCCTAAAAGTCTTCATCTGGTGAGCCTAAGAGCAAAAAGCTTTGCTTTCTCGTGATGAATTTAATTTGGAAAAATGTGAACTGCCCTATACTAGACATTCCTGTTTTAGAGAATCAGAACCAGAGAATACTTTGGGTTGAAAGGGACCTTTAAATGTCGTGTAGTCCAACGCCCCTGCAATACAGAATGGTTTGGATGACAGACTGGTTTACTCTGTTTTACTCTGGTTTTACTCTGCCAGTTCCAAATCTCAAAGTTGAGATGACTAATTTTAAAAATGGCAGGACTGGAGCTCCTGTGCCAACACAGCAGGTGACACGTTGGTGGCACGTGGAGTCAAGTCACTTACTGTGGGGTTCCCAGTTGCCTGGAGCAGTGGTTGGTGCTGGTGGCCACTGGGATCACCACAAAGCTCGTCCCAGTAAGACACAATTACATAATTCCAAGCTCACAGAACTCCAGTGGTGTTTTATTTAATTAGTAACATGAACTGCTTGCTTTCTGCTGCTGACTTCCATTTCTGAAACCTGACTGCCCCAAGACCTGGCTTTTACCGCTGGCATTGTTTCCCGAGAAGAAAGGCTTCACCTTGAAGATTATTTGGCAAGAAGAGTGGGAAAATAAATATTTAAGGTTCTATTCAACAGTGGGTTCTATATATAAAGTGGTTTATTTTATTGCTGAAACCGAAGAGATTTTACTCACGATAGCAATCACTAATCATAACAGCAGGATGCTATTTGAAGATAAGCCCACATGCAAAAGCCAGAATGAGCTGTGACACATTTACAATAGTGTTCTCAAAAGGCTTGCTGCTCTGTAATTCTGCCTGCTTTGTTGTAGAGCACATTCAATGACTTTTAAAATGACATTTGACAGATTTCATGAAAATATGTGTACATCCCAGTACACAGTCCAACTCTATCAAAGTAGCAGCACTCACACCTCCTGGGTGAATCAGCAGAAAGACAACAGAGAAAGTTCCCTTTGGCAAAATGTTAAGCTCATTTATTGGGGTCTGAATGACAAGGTGTAGTTGTTGAACAAGGTTGCAGAGCTATTTGAATAAATCTGAAGGCCGTAAAACCATCATTCTTGGGCTGTAAGTATATTATTACCCAAATTAAATGCTGTTTGCCAGAAAGCCCTGAATTTACAGGGCTGGGCACCAGATGCTGTGCACCATTAGATCAGCTCACCTGCCAAGGCAGAGGGAAGTGCTGCTGGCAGGTGCACTCAGAGCAGTGCACAGGAGGATGTGGATTTGTGCACAGAGATTTGAGTTCGGGCCAGGCAGAGGTGGCACAGACACAAACCCCCTGCCTGGTTCTGAAGGAAAACAGCTCACTCTAAAGGTGTCCTGAAATAACAAGTGGGGCAGCTCCAACCTCTGCTCTGTAAGCAGGGACAGCACCCAGGGAAGGGCTGGAGCTGTGTCAGGGCAGGGTCAGGTTGGATCTCAGGACAAGGTTCTTCCCCCAGAGGGTGGTTGGCACTGACCAGGCTCCCCAGGGCAGTGGGCACAGCCCCAAGGCTGCCCGAGCTCCAGGAGGGCTTGGAAACGCTCTCAGGGACGGGGGGGAGTGTTGGGGTGTCTGTGCCAGGAGTTGGACTGGATGGTCCTTGTGGGTCCCTTCCAGCTCAGGGTATTCAGTGATTCTATTAACATAATTTTTATCAAAGTCATGTATCTAAAGCTCACAGATTCCAAATGCCTGATAATCCAAAGATAAGACTGTGGCTTAGTGTATTTTCCAAACACACAAACACACTGACTTTCCTGTCTCCCCACCTCATTCAGGAGGGAAAACCTCACTGCCCAGTGCCTTCCACACATACCTACTTCTGGGATTGCCTGCTGGAACTGGGATTCCTCCTGGGAAACACCAGCTGGAAAACACCTGATGTATTTCCACTCTACTTTTAATGTGTTTCAAGGAACAACAGCTTCTCTTATGCCGATCCTACTATTTGGTAAGTCACTGCACTGAAGGGCTGTTTGCACTTTGCACCCAGCTCTGCCAGCCCCGCATCCTGGGGAAGTCACCAGGGCAAGGACACAAGTCAGCTCAGACCCTTCCTGAAGAGCAGCTGAGTCAGGCTAAGAGGGGAGAACATCAGCAGCAGAGGGAGTGATTTGTGCCATCACTACCAAGAGTAGGAAGCTGGGAAACAATATTTTAGATAAGAACTTTGTAATAGCCAAGATGTACAAGAGGCACAGGGTGGGATTTTTGGGGTGTTGTGGGCAGGGCCAGGAGCTGGACTCAGTGATCCTCCCTTTCCAGCTCAGGGTGTTCTATTCCACTGTTTGATTATGTGAAGCAGAACACACACATTTTAACCGACTTCAAAATCAAGGTGTAATCTTACTGTAATAACAGGAAGTAGCTGTTCAATCTCCTCTGACCCTGTTAAAGGAGAATAAATTCCTTCCTGGAACATGCTCTTCCCCTTGAACCCAGGACAGAAACACTATCACAGACTCCTCTGCCCAGTGATAATCCCCTCACGATTCTGACAGGCTTAGACAATGTTCTGACAAAGTAAAATAAGCGTATGAGTGTTATGGGAGGGTCTTCTCCTGCCTGAAGCATGAAATAAGATTACATGACGCAGAGCATGAAATTCACCTTCTTGTCCAGCATTGTTATTTTATCAGTGTTGTAAATAAAATTTAAGAAATTAAGGAAAATGCTGTACATCAAATTATGTGCTATAAACCCACCTCATCAATTAGGTGATTAAATAGGTCTCATACAAGCTTTAGTTACACATGAGCCATGAGCCTCAGCACTGACTTTAAGAATGTTTAGAACTAATAAGTGTTCTAAGGAACATTCAGCATCATACCAGCATTAAAAAAGAGGGGGAAAAAAAAGCAGCTTTCCTTTACACAATGCACAACTTTCACACTAAAACTGAAGGATCAAACTACTGTTACTGGTAACATGTAAATGATATCAAAACCCAGAACCCCGGGATCAGAGCTCACTGCCCATCACTGTCACATGAGGGACAGCAGACTGTGCAATGGCAAGAGGAAAGGCAAACTCTTAATTACCTCAGCAGGCCTAAGAAATTAAATTAAATTAAATTAAATTAAATTAAATTAAAACTTCCTCCTGTGTGCAAAATATGTTGTTTTCAGGAGAACTCAAAGTGCTCTGTGCTTTTCACATGAATGTTACTTGTAACCATATGTTCAAGCCAAAAAAATCAAGTGCTGAAAAGAATCCTGAAAACAATTCCTGAAAAGAATTCCAGGCACTTGATATTTGAAACCAAAACCTTAAAATGGAGAAAATTTACCCAAAGTTACAAAACTTCCGGATTTAAAAAAATGAAAACGCACAATTTCAAGTAGATAAGATACATTCAGTGACTATTAAAAAAGCCAATAATTTTAATACTAAACTGGCATTTCTGATCACTTTAATATAAAAATGTAATTTAATGCCTAATATTATTATTACTACCATCCCTCACTTCTGGAGCCCACACAGAGGCAGTAAAGCAAGTGCTGTTAGATACCACTTCCCACTCATTCACAGAATTATTCCCTACACTTAAACGGTCCTTTAATATGATTTTTAAGCATCAGGTAACCTCAGTTACTTTAAAAACAGAGCCTATAAAATAACCACATGGAAAATATGGTCACTCCTTAAAACTGGGGAAAAGCACCCACCAGCTCAAAAGAGCAGGGTTTGACTCTTAGATCCCAGGTCAAGCCTAAGATATACTTTTTCTTACCTAAGCTTAACACATTTGCTACGGTGTTGATGGAATAGGAGGATTTCAGATTATTAGCAGCGCTGCTTTTAAAAAAACCCCAAATTGAAGTTTCAGTAATATTTCAGCTGTGCTTCCATTACGGTGTTTTTATGCACGCAGAAGTTACTAAAGATGTGGAACAGAAAACCTCAGAAGGGACAGAGGCCTCACTGGAACACACTTCGGGACATCTGGGGGAAGCTGCTTGTCCCTGAGGCTGATGCCATCCCCTCAGAACAAACTGGGATCCAGACTCTCAGCGTGAATGGGGCACGTTGGGCACAGGGAAGGGCTGATGCTGTACCAAAATCTACTTACAATACTGGCCTGTTTAACAAGAGCCAGGGGGAAACCTCCGTGCACTCTGCTTGCCGTGCCCAGGGGCAGGAGGAGCACACAGGCCCTTCTGTGGACTCAGAGATTCACGTACCACAGTTATTTCCTGTCATTCCCACCACCCGATGAAAAGGCAGGGGAAGAAGTTGATTTTTGTGTAGTTTTGCACTTGCTGAGATGTTCAGGTGAAATGTGGGGTGTGTTATCCCGCAGGCTGAGTTTGCCAGTGCTCCCATGAACGGACACCACACCGACCCCTCCAGGTACGGTATTAATTTGCTGTGGAGAGGATTCCCTCCACATTAAGTTGTCCAGAAACAGACAGCACATAAACAAACAGACGCTCTTGGAAAGCAGCATGCCCAGAACCAAGTAGTCAGCCACCAAAAAAACCCAGCATCACCAACAAAACCCCCACAAAACACTCCAGCTGACCTTTAAACATCTCTAGTAGACCAATATTTCTACAACGCTATCAAAATAATCCTTCAGTTCAGCTGCTTATTTGGAAACTACTCCTGGCATTCTAAGGAGGATGTTGAGCCTTAAATATTTGGGTACTTGCTGAAAATATTTCTTTGTTTGGCAGTTTCGTTAATTTTCCTCCCATGCAAGAACCAGCTGGCACTGAGAATGCACCAGCTGGGGTCAGATGCTCAGGACAACAGAGTTCTTTTTTCTTCACAAGAGATACTTAATTGTGCTTGAATCAAAGGCTGTTTATTTCTATTGGCCTGTGTTAATCCAGCACAAAATAAAATATTAAACCAGCAAATGAGCAAACCCCCAAAATTACCACCAGGACATGGCCACGAGCGTCAGATCCAAAGACGACCAGTGGGTCATGAGGAAAGAGAGCTGTGCAGGGCAAATTACATGGAATGACTTTTAGTGATTAAATGGGAATAACATACCTTCAGCCTCCCACATTTTGAATTCTAGTGCTGCACAGAGGCTGCAGCCTCTCCTGTGGCTGAAAGGTGAGGAGGTTTGCACAGACCCCCCTCCACAACTGCAACAGTCAGGATCTTTTAGGGACCTCATCTGGTCAGTGACAGCTCAGACTGCTGACTTGTACCTCACTGTGGCAGGATTCACTGTGGTAGGATTAGTTTAGGGGAGCTGATGGCAGTTCCCACGTTTTTCTGCTGTCCTTCAGAATGCAAAGAATAGAAACTCCCACTTTGCCTGTGATAATTCCCCTGGTTTGGCCAAAACAGCTGAATCTACCAGGGTGTGGAGTGACAGGACAAGGGAGAAGGGCTTCAAACTGACAGAGAGCAGGGTTAGATGGGATATTGGGAAGGAATTCCTCCCTGTGAGGGCGGGGAGGCCCTGGCACAGGTTGCCCAGAGAAGCTGTGGCTGCCCCTGGATCCCTGGAAGTGTCCAAGGCCAGGTTGGACGGGGCTTGGAGCAACCTGGGCTGGTGGAAGGTGTCCCTGCCCAGGGCAGGGGGTGGAACTGGATGGGCTTTAAGGTCCTTCCAGCCCAAACCATTCCCTAGTTCTGTGACCTAAAGGCCTTCAGAACACCCCTTCAGCCCCACAGCAGTAGATCAGTGTTTCACACATTAGGGTCACCCTGCACAGTGTTGAGTGACAGAACCAAACTCACAAAGCTGAACCACTTCCCCAGGGCCCTTGACAACTTTTCTATGAAACGCAACAAAAAGGGCCACTGAATAAAGAACCAAAATATAACCCAACATAATCATTTCAAAACAGTCTTCAGACGAAAACAAGAAGGCCACGTTTACACTCCAGGGTGAGTTGATGAGCCTGTGTGTGGATTTTGGAGGACTCCCAACATCAGAAGCAACCGGTGACATGGTAAGGCCGCGGGAGTCGTGAGGGCACACGGACCTGTGAGAGCAGCCCTCTCCTCCCTCCCTGGGCACGTCCAGGTTTGCCAGCACGGGGATGGGAGGCACACCAGGCAGGGGCTGGCTAAATAAACACAGCAAGCAATGGGGTGTTGGCAAGTGCTCCAGCCTGGAAATCTGCAATACAGGCTGAGAGAGAACTGCAGCCTCTGGTTCCAGAACAAGCTCATCCCTTACAGCCCTGCTGCCTCCACTGTGCCAGAGCCTCTGGAGAGAGCTGCCAATGCCTGTTCCAGTGCAGCACGAGGGGATGCACTGTTTGCTGCTTCAGTCATGGAAACCCAAGGAGTTTTCATTTAACAACTGTGAGAATACAGAAAAGTCCATGGAGCTAAAAGCTCCTCGGCTCAGCACTGCAGGGTAAGTGCCATCCTGTGTTAGTCATTGCTAAGCAGAAGACCAACCCAAATGTTTTTTTACTGTGAAACATCATGTTTGCTTCCACAAAGAATTGCTCTATTTTCCTCCAATTTAAACTTGCTTTCAACTTCCTCTGTTCCTTTTTGTTCTCCTACTGCTTTTGCTCAGGTTCACTCTTTTCCATTTGATACTGGTTTTGTGCCTGCTCTTGTTGCAGAGTTTATTGTTACTAATGAGCAAACACTCCGAGGAACAGTGAACTCCATTTAGTGGGGCAGAACAATCGTAAGGTGTGAATTACTGACTTCAGTATTTTAACTTGTGCCCTCCATGACACTTTGTCTCATTACCTCTCCAGTTTTCCAGCTGATTCTATTTATGTGCTGCATGGTGGCTGTGCACTGGATATTGCTACTTTATTCCAGTCTCTTTCTGTTCACAAACTACACTATAATCAACCCCCACCTTCTCTCCTTGGGGTGGAGAGGGCTTTGTTGGTGCCCGCTGCCCTGCAGGTTTGATCCTTATGGAGAGCTGCACATTCTCCCTGAAGGCTTCCATCCAAGTGGGGCATTTGTGAGGGCCCGTTCTTTGTGGGTGTGCACAAGCTAACAAAGAATGAGCTTACACAACGCTCAAAATCATCAGGTTTGCTTTGCACAGGGGTTCAGTTTTGAAAACTCACGTCAACTTAATTGGAGTTTGGATACCCTGGGTTGGGTGGGATCAGGCTTAGAACCGAAAGGGGAAGCAAACACGTCCAGCCAGGGACAGTGTGGCTGGAAGCACCTCCCCTCTTTGCAGAACCCCACCGAAAATGTCACCACCACCACTCGGAAGTGCCCCCCAGACTCCATTTCTCCCCACACCGGGGTACAGACAACCATGCTCAGGAACAACTGTGCAGTGCTGAGGCTGAATTAGCTCTGCTGGCTGAGTTTGTGCTCCTGGTAACTTGTCTGAACTCTGCCTGGCAGAGGAGTTCAAGAGTGGATCGCTGCTGGTAGAGGCCGGACTGTAACACTGAAACACCAGGCTCCTGAATATTGTTCTAATTAGAGCTTTGATCCAGCTTCCATTAAGGGCAGGCTAATTGGCTTTTATAGAAAAAAAAGTAACAGAAACTGGTCTTTTCCTTTATCTTTACCAAAAAAATGATAATAAAAATAGCCCCTTTAATGGGTTAATATTTCAAATAAGCTCAGACTGTCCCATGGCTTGGTGCCTTATTAGCAACATTTTGTGAGACGTAGTTTCTTTGTTATCTTAATACATTCTGAAAAATAACTCTTTTAGTGCCTCTTCTATTTATGACTCACTCATAATAACACAACTGACTCATGCTGTCAAATTACAAGCTATTACTTTAGAAAATTATTTTTTCCCCTTCCTTTTGGGTAAAATATGACAATTTTCACTATTTTGTTACTAAGGGCAGCTTCTTACTACTTTACAGATTCTCAGAATGCCACAAAAGACAAAAGCATCTCCCACTTCTTGTCTCTCTCACAGATGAACACATTTGAAACAGAACAATTATTTAAAACTAGTTCCAGAACGTCAGAGCTTGTTTATCAGAGAATTGTATTTCAGTCATCAGGTTCTATGTAGATAGATCTGCTTCTTTGTTTGATTTAAAGATGGTCACGGTATTATGCTATTAGCACGTGTTGGCCTAAAAGTAATTCCATGGGATGCTGTTGGCGCAGGCAAAGACTTGAGTATCCACTGCAGGGGTTTCTGCAGTGAGGGTAAGTGGTACTTTCACATACAAAGTGTGAAAAGATGTCCCTGGCCGGGAATTTCCTTGCACAACTGGGAATGGAGGGTTTCCTGGCTCAGAGAACACTGTGAAGCTGCTTGTTCCCTGAGAGCTTAGACAGTCTCTCTGGCCACCTTCTTTCTACACTCACCCCCTACCCCCCGATTCTGGGCCTCATTTTTTTCCAAGATGAAAGCAGAACCTTCCACATGGAAAACTATCTAAGTAACTCCTGTACTACTGTCCATTCTGAAGTGTCTCACCATTTTGTCACTGCAGCCATGCCCAGTGATGGTAGAAACCCTGAAAGGCCAGGCCCTGAAAGCCCAGCTGACTCACTGCCCTGTGAGGAAGCTGTTGCATCCTGATGATTTCCTCTAATTACTATCCCAGATGAGGCCCAGTATTGTCTGGCTTGTGCCCATTTAACTTCAGTGTGGAGATCACCCCTGGAGCACCCTTTTATTAAATGCTATTTCCCCCTAACAGCAACCACCTGCCGTTAGGAGTGCTCAGAGTTGCAAAAGAAAGCCTCCCTGGAAGCTCCTTCCTGAGTGTCCGTGTCTGCGAGAACACCCACGATGACACGATCCGGAGGATGCCCACACACACCCCTCACACCAGGGAGGAGCGTTTGCAGCTCCGGTGGGTATTTCCAAGAAGATTCTGCCTCTGTCCGTGTGCCTCACAGATGAACAACGGCCGTTCCCTGGGGGAGACACATTTCTTCTGAGGCAGGAACAAGCACCAGCCAGCATCATCTGTGTTCTCCGACCGTCAGAAATGCAGATGGAGGGATCCTGATCTTCCCTGGGTGAAGGGGGAAGATGGATCTGAGCAGGACCCTTTGCCCTGTGTGTTCCAGGCACTGCCAGCTGGCCCTACACTGCCACCAGGCACTGATCAGGGGCTTTAGAAAGCCAAGGAACTGCTCCTTGGCTCAAATATCCTCCACGTGTGGATATTCCTGTTAAAATGGCTGAGGAATCACGGAGCTCCAGGTCTAGGCCACATGCTGCCTTTTCTCACATGGATTCTCTGCCAAAAGCAGCATCCAGAGCACTTTTCTTCCTGCCAGACCCATCATAATCTGTGCTTTAAAGCCTTTTCTCCTTTAATCCCATCAAACTTCTTTCCTCTGATCTATTCCTGCGTTCATAGAGAATAGAGTCAATTCCTTCATTTGATTGTTCATTACACTTCCCCTTTATGTGTTGTAATGTTATTACTGTCTCTTTTTCTCTTCTTCTTAGGTCAAAATTCAGCCTTGATGGGACTAGAAATAACTCAGAGCTCCCAAGCCTTTCTTTGGGATGATAACAAGATATTTGGTGTATGTGAAGCAGCCACTTATTCAAGGCTTGGCAGGAAAAGACAACCAGCAGAACTAAACCAGCCTCTCTCTCACTTGATATTCCATTTTGCCTTTAAAAGTGTCCTGAATGCAGAGATACATGTACAGGTACCGTGCAACTGCTGCACCCACTGGAACATCTGGATTGGTGCAGCCTGTATTTAGAAATAAAGCTGTGCCACATTAACATGTTAAGGATTTTCTCACTGTCTGCACTGAAAGATGGTTGTCAGCAATGAGAGTAATTCCTACAAGTGAGAGACTTGTAACACAAAATGTTTGTCACCTCAGCTTCACGTTGCCGCACATTTGCTCTGGAAGAAACCCCTCCCTTATGGAAAATGGAATTAAAAATGGATAAAAGGTTCCAGCAGAGACCCTGACATATTCATAAGCACGACAGCTTGAAGTAAACTTATTTATACTAAATGCAAAAATAAGGCATAAGATGAACCTTTGAACTGAGAACAGAAACAGCACTTGAAAACATAACATGGTAAGTAAGAAGAGAGAACTGGGAAGAAGTGAATGACTGGGTGAATTATAAACATGTACACAACATCTGCTCCACGGAAAACAGCAACTGCAGCTCCCAATCTGTTTAGTAATTACGGCAAAGCAGAGCCCAGCACTGCAACAGAGGCAGCACAGGGAGCAGAGGAACACGGGGCTGGGCTGAAGGATGGAGGTTTATAAATGGCAGGAAATAGTTTATTAACACACAGCGCTCTAGAGCAGGCCACCTGCAGTAGTAAACACAGCACCTGGGATAAAAATAGCTCTGGAGATAGAAAGGGCAAATAGTATGAGCGAAAATATGGAAAATGGTTTACTGCTGGGGTGTTTACAGCTCAGTGCAATGGGGAGAAATATGAATCAAGAAAACCTTTGTTGCCCATTCTTCTTTTAACTTTTCACGCTTCAGAAGAAGGACCCGAGAAACTGTCCCCAAATGTGGTGCCTAATTTACACAGACAAGTTGTCTCCTTGAAGTTAACAGCTGAAAAGTGAATTTGGGTTCTTTCAAACCAAAAACAAAGCAAAGGTTTTTGAATTTTGCCAGTAAAACAAATAACAAATGGAAGATTTAATGTAACCTGAAGACCTTGAGTCAGACAACCATGATTCACTAAATGCTTTTTTCCCCCAGCTTAAAAGTTGATGCATTTCCTGCAAGAAGAAAGTGGAGGGGCTATGCCGTGGAGAAGACAGGCTGCAGTTTAGGGGCAGCTGTAACCTTAAACTTGAATTGATACAAAGAAGAAAGAGCTGAAAAGGAATGGTTTTAATGAAATCCCCAATCCCAGCAGACTAACACGGAGTTATAAAGCCAAACACATGAACCAACTTCCTATTTTGTGACACTGGGGCACAGTGTCACACTGATGTCACACCTGAGCACAGTGTCACATTATGTACCTGTGCAGTGTCACAGGGCTGTACCTGTTTACCAGTGTCACAGGTCTAAGCCAGCAGCCTTGACCCAGGGGGCAGAGCTTTACAAACAAGTATATTACCAACAACTTACTCAGAGACATAATTCTCCATACACCATCTGAATGGTTATTTATGCCACCACCTCACCCTCTGTCACAGTAAGAATCAAGCCTCTAGGGGTTGTAAGTACCTGTGCGTAGCTACAAATAGCTGGCTGTTGCTCTGGTATAGTGGAAGGCACTCTGTGCTTCTGTCCTGTTCCTGCTTCCTCAAACCATTGCAAAGAAAGACCGTACCTTTAGGATTTACTTTTTTAAAATTATTTTTCCTCAAGACCCTTTCCCTGTACTAAAAAATCAGCAGAAGGTCTTCATGAAGGACTGACAAGTCATGAATGCCAAAATCAACAACCAAATAGGGAAGGTCATGCTGCCTTTATCGTCCAGTAAATGCAGGGATTAACAATAAGGAAAGATTGATACCTGTAAAACCTACAGCCTTCATATAAAGTACAAAAGTCAGCTAACATGCTGCTAGGAAAGCCTTCCCCTTAAGCACCACACAATAACCCTGGCTGCTCATCCGAAACAGCTCTTCACTGAAAAGGTGTGCTCAAGGTTTCATCCATCATCTGCCCTGCTTTTTAACGGGGTTAGATGGGGGCTAATGATTAGACAGCGTTGGGGATGTTATATTAGGGAGTAGATTGGCTTGAAGACTAATATTACCCTAGCCTGGCTGATCTAATTCATGAATTCCTTGCAGCATGGCTGGTAATCAGCTGCTGACAGGCAGGGGAAGGTGGCAGGAAGCCACCCTAGAACAGCAGAGAGGCTTTGTGTCCCTCTGCCAGCCCAGGGACCCTCCATGCCTTGTGTGGCTGTAGCACTGGCTGCTGTTTGTGGAGGACAGAAAGAGCACTCCCTGCTCTTTCTGGAGCCTCTGGCAACAGAACTACTGTGTGTGCTCATGGAAGACACCACTTTCCCCCTTGCCCCCTCTGTCAGCTCACAGGAAAACATGAGGGAATAAGCAGTTACAGCTGATCCCATTTTCCTCAGGACTCTGGTGCCCCAGGTGAGAGTCCTCCCGTTACCTGGGATCAGGGAATGGGAATCGGGAGAACAATCTAAGCCACTTTACCGAAAAGCATGGGATGGGCATAGGTTCTCATTCCATAGTTCTGCCTCACAGACACAGCAGACCTGGGGCTGACTTTAATGAGCAGAGAGAGGCATTTCAGAAATGGCAATAGCACTCTCCAATTCTAATGAGTACTCGTGTGGGTTTTTTTCCTGATAGATTTCAGTATGACAATATTGTTATTAGGTATTTAGTAGGATTCAGTATAATGTTGTTGTTGTTATTAAACGTTTCCCTAACGCTCCCCTCCTCCCCAGCACCTGAGTGACAGCCAGGCACAGCCCAGCCAGCAGTGCCCCTTTGCGAGGGGACATCTCCTGCCCCTCCCTCCACACAGATAACACAACTTCCCCACAATCTCAAATATTTTCTTTTAAAGATGAAGTTTCCCATGCATTCTTAACCCTCACAGATGCTAACTGCTGACCACAGCCAAACCTTTTAAATGAATCCTCACTCACATTTGCCACACCCCAAGTCTGATGGATTAAAAAAACCCCAGTGAGAGTACGTGGTAACACTTTCTCCCCTCCTCTATTTGGACATTTTAAAAACTGTTGTATTGCAGGAAACACAGTTGTACAGAAGCACATTAAATATAAAGTCTGAACTTTGTTATAGACTGCAGCGGTGATTATGTGATAAACTAGAGCGAAGCAGAGCAGTTCTGGGAGAAGAGCTCAGCTCCCACCCCTGAGCCCACAGAGCTCCCCACCCTCGGCCGCCAACACCCCATTTTCAGTTTGCTTGCATTTTCTGAGGGAAGAAGTTCTCAGAATTGTGTTCTCTGCTTAAGCATTGCAACTCTGAAGGGGAAGCCTGTTCCCAGAGCAGCTCCCGCACTGTCAGGCTAACACAGGCACTCCCAGGAACGTGGGATCTGCTGGTGCTCTGCGACAGCAAACCCAAGGCTGCCAGGACAGCCCCAGCCCTTTGCTCAAGGATTTCACCACTCACAGACTGGGTTTGCTTGTTTCTGTTTTAAAAGGACAACTTTTTGTCCACAAAGCAGCGCAATGTGATGAACCTGCTGTTGCTGGGACACACCAAATCCTGCTCCTGCCAAAGAGCCAAATCTGCTGCTGAATGGGAGGGGACCGAGTCTGGGGTCTGAGGGGGCACTGACTGTTTTGCTGACTGATACACTTAAAAATTCATTTCAACTCACATAAGACATGTAACTTGTAACACACACATTGCCAGCAGCCCTTCTCCCCCTCAGGGGAACAAGCAACCACTTGTGAACAGGGGAAAAACTCAGTATGAAATGCAAAAACCCCAGGTCTCATTTTAATCAATTTAAAAAAATAAAATTAAAAAAAAATAAACAAAATATTGGCCTTTACATTTGCAGCAACGTGCTCAGAAAGATTATAAGCCCAAAGCCCCCTGCCCCAGCTATACCCTACAGACCACTTGACCTCAAGGCAAAAGCCTGGTTCCTGCTTGCAGCAGGTTGGTTCATGAACTGTACCAGCTCCCTATCTCATACTTTTTATTTTTCGAGCCAGCAGACTGCAACGACTTGCCTAAAGAAATGAAACAAACAGTGAGCATTTGCCAAAATACTCCCACCACTTGGAGTAGTTTGTTTTTCAGAACATTCAGTGCCAGGCTGCTGAATGGGAAAGAGAAGGAACAGGAGAGTAAAACCTTCAATTTCTCCAGTGTTTATCACAGTAGCACTGAGATATTCATTGCCCTTTCATTTCTTGTTGAATGGAAGTAAAGGAAGATTACATCTTTCCTTAAAACTCAACTGAACAAGTTTAGGAAGTATGGACAAACCTGGAAAATAAGGAGCTGCTTTTACAGCCACCACTGACTGCAGCAGGAATTGAAGACACTTTGTGAAAACTTGGAGAAGTCCCTGACAGCAAATAGTACCTGAAAATGTGTCAAAATCTTTAAAAACATTACACTGTCAACAGAAGTAAAAATTAAGACTGAAAAAGTCACGATTGCAAACACTGAGGGGCTGCAGGGGGGGAAGTACAGATAACATAGCCCAGTGCAGAGTTCTGAACAACCAAACCACAAGAAAATTCATCAAGCCAAAGGAATCTTACAAAGCTTTATTAAAAAATACATAATCAAATAACATAGTCCCAGTCCAAAAAAGTGCTTACAGTACCAAAGAATCCTGCAGTTGTACCCAAAGGAAGTCATACTACGTTTTGGGTTTCTTTTTATTTTATTGTTGTTGTCAAAACCCACCAAATTATTCACAGTTGTTCCAGCATTCCTCATGCTGAATCAGCATATTGTGCTGATGAATCTCATTGTAAGGCTAAACATAACACTTATCAGTGCAGTACATTCCTGAGTCTTTGGAACTCAAAATAAAAACTAGTTCTTTCAAATATACAATCCTTCAAATTTTTGGCTCATATTTCATGTTTTTCTAGTTCCCTTTTTAAAAAAGTTCATTAAAAATAAATCTGATTTACAAAAAAGTAAAAAAATTGCTAACACTGTAACTTCAACATAACTTCTAGTTGCTTGAAGAGTGCAAGAAAGCCAGCTTAATATGAATACTGCTTTTTGTCCAGGCAGCACTGCCACTGAGCATCAAACAACAGAAAAAACAAGTTTTTGAGAACTGAAGCATTGACATAAAAAAAATAAATTCAAAGAGCCCTAAATATTAAAAAAAAAATAAATTAAGGAACTAGTTACATTCAAGAGAAGACTTGAATTACATCACAACTGCTGAAGTTCTCAAATTTGCCAAGGCACTGATCTGTTTTATTTTGCAGCCCCAGTGCATGAAGGTGAGTCCTGGTGCCTCTACCGAGAGGCATAACCTGTGCTCCAGAGTGTGGGTGATGGGCTGGTCTTCCTGCTCGAGCACTGAGAACTGAAGGAAAGAGCAGGTGACACACTGAGACCTGAAACACAGGGGAAAGAAGGAACAATCACATTGCGAGTGGTGGGAGAAGGAAGAAACAAATAACTGCTGATGATCATCTGCTGGACACCAAGAGTGAGACCAATGGTCCATTCAGAGTAAAACAACCCCTTTAGCTGCACTCCTACAGAAAAGATATCACAATTTTAGGTCTTCCTGTGCAGGGCTTTATAAGTCTGAGGGGGGCACAACACATTTCACCTCAGCAAGTGACATTCACTGGAATTTGCCTAATTTTATCTAAAGCATCAGGCACGTGTGTTTACAAACAGGCCTGCAGCTCACCCTGACTTCAACACATCTGTACTAATGGGAAGTGTTTTAATAGCCAGTGTTGATTACACACCTCCCTACATTCCATTGCAATGCAAGAGCCAGACTGATCAATTAATTCCCTCCTGGTTGGGTGCCAGGTGCTTACTGTTAAGGGTGTGCTGAGGACTCGTCCTTGGGGTGAACACGGGGTGACTGTGCTGTCCATTCGGCGAGAAAAAGGCATGATAGGCTGCAAGACAGATAAAACCCCCCCAAAATCATGTCACATGGAAATTATTCCTTTATATCTTATGGTTGTAAGAGTTACAGTAAAAAAATACTTGTGCAGTCTTTCCTTCTCTTACCTATGATCATAACAGCTGTCCCTGCTAACAGTGCAAAAAGAGTGAAGATCATCACCTGGTAAGACTCAACAAAGTGCTGGAAGAGACTGGCTTCATCTGCAGAGTAGATTAACAGGAGACAATATTCACTTAAAAGAGCATCTTCTCCAATCTGCTTTAACAGTTCTTAACGTGCAACAGCCAAAAGCAGCTTTTCATGGATAGCAAGTCAGTGTAATCAACCTCGATAATACAACTTTGAATCTAGTGGCTATTTCCAATGCAGTCCTCCAAGTCTGCCAGCTGAAGACACTGGCTGGAGTTGTGGCTGCCCGAGCCCTGAAAGTGTCCAAGGCCAGGTTGGACAAGACTTGGAGCAACCTGGGCTAGTGGAAGGTCTCCCTGCCTGTGGCAGGGGGTGGGACTGGATAGGCTTTGAGATCCCTTCCAGCCCAAACACTCTGGGATTCTATGATTCTATATACAGTGTCTTTAGTATGTTCATTACTTTCTCAGCCCCAAAATGCTGATCTGTTTTCAAAATAGCAAGGCATGCTTGGGAGTAAACAAAAGCAGAGTGAAAAAAAACCCCTGAGTATTCTAGGCTGACCCCAAAGAAAAGTACATTCAACTTCAGCCACAATGAGCAGTTGTATTCCAGTCTTATGGTCACAAAGAGCAGCTGACATGTCAATGACAGTGCCAGCTGCTAGCTCAGATTTTAATACACCAAACTTTACAACCTCATGGCCACTAGTGAAAGGTGAAGGTTTATTCCAGCATGTGAAGTCCAGAGATACACTTACATCTCACTGGTGCCGTGGTTCTGTCAGTCAGGTAAATCACTGTCACTGGGATGGTGATGGACTGGTCAGTCACGGGGCTGGAGACAGTCAGGGTGGTGGACAAGGAGCCCTGGCTGGGAACTCTGGGATCAGCCAGGCTGACAGTGTACACCACGTAACTGGGCAGCTCGTAGGACTTCTCCTTCTCCAGCACCTTCACTGCTGGGGACCCACATTTTACCTGCAGAGGGAAAAACCAACCTGAAACAGACTGCTTGGGAATATCCATCTTCCAGGCCAGATATCAGAGATCTGGTATTCCACAGAAACACAGAGCAAGTCGCCTCTGAAGAGGAGTCAGATGAGGCTGTACCTTTACAGTGACACCTGCAGCACTGCTCCTCTGGTCACTGCCCTCTTCCCTGGTGTTTCCATAGGTCTGGGCTAACCCCACTCAGCACAAATCCAAGGGTCCCTCCCGGGGCTGTGTGAACCACGGGCAGTCACAGGTATGTGGGAAGAACCTCCCCATGCCCCAAAGATCAGGCAGGGTTCTGTTCCCAACCAGCAGCTGGTTCACACATCCCAGGCAGCACACCCAGCTGAGCCTGGCACACTTCTACCACCCCAAAACCCCAGGGCCAGACGGGATGGAGCCCTGAGCAACCCTGCCCGTGGCAGAGATGAGCTTCAGGGTCCCTTCCAACCCAAACCATGCTGTGATTTTGTGAAAACAAAAGTGAAAACTGAAGAAGAATACATTCCAAGATGAGTATTTCCAAATCACCTCAGGACAATCCTGACATGGCAAAGGTGGCACAGAGTGCCTTTGGTCAGAAAGCTGCCTGTGACAGCTCAAACTGCTTTTGGCTGTGCTGTGACAGCAACACACTCACCTCCAGGGTGTCCAGAATGTCAGTGGCCCCAAATATTCTCAGGTCTGAGCTCACGTACTGGTTGCTCAGGAGCATTTCTGTCTGGTCAGCATAGAACCAGCGAGTGAAGGGCACCTCGGTGCTGATGTGCTCCCCCGGGGAGGGGCTGCCCCGCAGCGCGGCCGTGACCCGCAGCGCGGCTTTGCTCCGGCTCAGGTGCTTCAGCTGCTTGTCAGAGAGGCTGTGCATGGAGATGGAACACGTGTAGTGTCCTGCAGAAACAAGCAAATTCCTCAGCCTCAGGGGGTTTTTTTCCATGCACAGTGAGATTTCTGGGACATCCTCAGAGAAAAGCTAAAAAAGGTGGCAAAACTCAAGCAAGTGCAAGATTAGGGACTGTGTGTCTGCTGGGACAAACATCACAGTCCCAGACTAAACATCATGAAAAAGACCACAACTGGCAGCTTCCAGTCACATTTTAATGTGCCACTGCGACTCAAGTCTACTTTGAACATAACATTTATGGTTGTATTGATAGGAATGTTAATTTTGTTTACTGAAAACAAATTTAAAATTTTATATTCTTTTCAACTAATGTTAAAATTTTAGTCGTTTGCTATCATCAAGTCTGTGAGGATGTAGTTTATTTATAAAAGCTTCTTTAAAGGTTAAATATTCACCAGGTTCCCAGTCTCATATGGGATCAATTAATCTGTTATTAGCAATAAAGGTAGTGAAAATTTCCCCCAGTATGGAAGATAAAAAGCATAAGTAACAAGCAGAACTTGCCAGGTACATGTTTTCCCCTTATTTTCTTCCCCTAACAAAGTAACAGGGGATATGCAGGGCAATATAGTGTTTTACACAATGGGTGCAGGGATGAATCCAACAGATTATTAATGTTCTTTCCATACAGTCCATGATCTTTTGGTTCTGTTTCAAACCACGTTATACTTCCAAAACATAAAACATGTTGTAGACTTGGACAGTTTTATTTCCATCTCCACAGTATCTGGCAATTTCCCCTCCTTTTAAGTCCCAGTTCATAATGTTTTGGGGATACATTCCAGTTTGGGAGTACTTGTCACCTGAAAGCTCCTTTGTTTCTTTGACTTACTACAAAAACTCGGAAAAATATGGAATGGGCTGCCACTGCTTTGGCTTCCCCTGAAAAGCAATACATGTTTTGTCACAGGCAGAAAACACTTACACAGGAAGTGTCCATGTTAACAACTCCCTGAGGCAAAGCTCAGAGACTTCAGAAGGAAAGGGAATAGGATTAGATGGGATATTGGGAAGGAATTCTTCCCTGGGAGGGTGGGGAGGCCCTGGCACAGGTTGCCCAGAGAAGCTGTGGCTGCCCCTGGATCCCTGGAAGTGTCCAAGGCCAGGTTGGACGGGGCTTGGAGCAACCTGGGCTAGTGGAAGGGGTCCCTGCCCATGGCAGGGGGTGGGACTGGATGGGCTTTGAGGTCCCTTCGAGCCCAGACCATCCAGTGATTCTGTGAAATGTGCTGGGTCAAAGAGCTTTTGGTCTCTTGTCACATCTTACCTGAAACTGCATCAAACCCAGGTTCTGCTGTAAAAACATCCCATGCTGAGAAGTCAAACCCATCACTGCTAAAATCCAGATGGCAACTGAGAATGGACTGTGGCTGTAACTCGGCAATGGCTTCAATCTGAGCGGGCAAGCAGTCCCCTAGGGGAAGGAAAAAATTAAGTACAAAATAAAACTATAACTAATTAATTAAAAGCAAAAGCATGGCTTGTAATATCAGGTTTTTCTGCCACGTTCTGAAATAGTTTCAAAAGGTTACGATGATCTTAAAGGAGCTGGAAGTCACAGACAGCTGTCCTAGCCCAGGTCTAATCCCAAAGAGACAGCAATGAAAATTTTATATGTTGTGGGGTTTTTTTGACAGGAATCATTTATTAACAGGAAAGAAAAAACTAGAGAGAATTTTCACCTCAGATGTCTCTTGAATAACTTGTATGAACCTGGGAGTCTTGATTTATATTTTAGTATCTGGCAACATGTTTTCTTGGTAGGCTAATAATTTACATATGGCACAATAAAATACTATTGGAACACCGAGTGTTGAGCTAAAAAGTAAAAGGATCTGTAATCACACAAAATGCAGCTTAATAAATAGAGGACACAATATAATGCTCAATCTTTGTATTGACTCTAATTGGTTAAGAGTGGTAACTACTTTAAACATGTTCAGTAAGAAAATGTAACTCCAAGAAGGCAATTGGAATTAAACATACAAGCATACAAGCTGATGGTCCATTAGCTGGGGGTTTTTTAATATGATCAAAACTGAGAGTTCTATTACCTACTGATTTTATTAGTTGGGCAATATTAATAGTGCCCCAGAACACCTTCCAAGTTCTGTCACACAGCCCTGAGGTTGTTCTGGAGCTCCTGGGATTCTGGAGAGGCACTAGAGGTTCCCAGGGATCTTGTTACCCCCGTTTCACAGACCCGTACACAACAAACAGAAATACACAAACACACAATAAACATCGGGATTTTTTTCACCATACCTTTCAAATTTTTATTGCTTTCCCCAATTGAAACTATGACTTTGGAGGCTGCAGCTCCCTGTGAGCTTGTGTGCAGCCCACTGACATGCACTGCTGTGGTCCTCTGGGGAGCAGTAATCAGGAGCTGAAAAAAGGATGAACTACACTGTCACCAAAAACTGTTTAAACAAATAAAAATGAAGGCAAAACCAGATTGAATTCGTTGTGTAAGACTCCAAGAGGTCATGTTTGTCTTTGAAATCCTACATTTCTCTAATATTAGAATCTGCTTTTCAAGGCAATTTAAGCTAACAGAAACATTTTGCCTTTCTACCCAACTCCCAGAAGTTAATATGCATAAAGCTCTATGTCTAAATTTAATTTAAAAAGAATGTCTAGTGCTTTTGTTGGCTGATGCAGTCAGTTGTATCAACAATAGGATTGCACTGCAGCTAAACAAAATAATTTAATGGAGTCCTTCTGCTCAGTGATGCACAGCACAACACTTGAGAAAGTTCTTGGTGGCATCTCCTCCTGCAGTGAAGCTTCATTCATAAAAGCAGGCATAATCAAAAATGTTCAGCATCTGGAAGCAACTTAGCCAACACGGGAATCAAAATGCACAACAGAAGAAGAGTATAGGTGAAAAATCAAAATTATTATGCTGAATTTCCCTCCTTAGCACAGATGATTAAAAAGAGCGATGTGTTTGGATACGTACCAAATATTTTCCAAGCATAAAAGAACATTTTTAAATATTTATAACAAAAGCCCCACAGCATACAATTTGTTGAGGGTCCCCCCAAAGCAAAGCAAGCTGAGCAGAAGCGACACTGCCTCACCTCTCTGTATGTTTTCAGTACCCCAGGGATCTCGTAGTAGACAGTGGCCAGCCCAGAGTCCCTGGCCAGGGCCACGCCAGTTTTGGAGTCAATGAGAAGAACAGCAGTCGAGGAGGAGCTCCAGAGCCCGGGCAGGCCTGGAACACACAGCGTGGACACTGCTCAGCACACTGCTGAGCT
This sequence comes from Oxyruncus cristatus, assembly GCA_013399855.1. Lineage (NCBI taxonomy): Eukaryota > Metazoa > Chordata > Aves > Passeriformes > Cotingidae > Oxyruncus > Oxyruncus cristatus. The sequence continues at coordinate 129,820 of VXAY01003111.1, read as the reverse complement.
CTGGGCTCCCCGGGCCCTGCCACAGCACACACCCCACACGCCAGGGCTGCTGCTGCAAGGCTGGCAGCACAACACCACACTGCCCTGCAGCTGCTCCCACAAAACCAGCAACACCAAGAACCAAACATGGGGAGTGAAGGCACTCCTGACTCTGCAGGATTCCCACAGAGACAAGCCTTTCCAGCTCGGGGAGTAGGAACGACTGAATTCTGATACTCAGGAATCCAAAACAAGAGACATACTGCATGGTACAATTAAAATCAGAGAAGTTGATCAAACCTATTTTTATCATTAACAAGAACAGTGACATTTGATTCTGTACAAACATCATAAATTATGGATTTATTTCCCTGAGAACGAGCAAGAGTCACACTGATGTCACGTGAAACAGCTGCTCACCAAGGCCACTTACCTTCCTGGGTAGTGAGCGAGGAGCTGAAGCAGAGGACATCCCCCAGCACCACGTCTGGGAGCTCAGGGAAGATGGCATGTTGGACAGGCAGGGGCACGTAGTCTGCAATGCCACTGTGCTCTGCATCCCACACTCGCAGCAACGTCAGACCCACGTTCACAGTCCGCACCACAAACGTGTTGTTGGTGGCTCCTTTCCCAATCTGCACAAAGTCATCTCTACAGATAAAAGGAAATGCTTCTGTATCAAGGAAAGTTTGCTTATAGTAGGGTAGTGAACTCCTTTTAGATGGCTGACTGCTTGTTTTCAGCAACAGCCATCTTCTAATGGAGTCTGACAAAGGAAGGAAATCATGAAAAGTTATTTCGGTGCTACTGAGGCAAATTTCAGTTCTCACATCGCTATGCTGAGGAAATACTGAGGTTGTAAGTATACATGAGAACTACTTCTTCATTTTAAGAATTGTAGAGCTTTAGAGTGACATAATCTACCTCTTTTCCCTTTTCTCAGGGCAGAAAGAAAGTGAAGAAATTTGACCACCAGTATGCAGCTTCTCAGACATAACTTTGCAAAGTCAAATCCCACTGGATTGTGAGTTCTGGTGTTTACCCAAATTCGGCACTCCCAAAGACAGCAACACAGGGAGGGCTGTGCCCAGACTGGCACCCTGGCAGCACCACAGAGCCCCTGCAGGTTCTAGCAGCAGCAGACCTGGCTCCCCACAGTGCTGCACTAACAAGCAGGGCCTTTCTGGGGCAGCTCTGCAGGGGAATGCAGGGCAGGGTTAACTCAGGGGTGTCTGTATGCTACAGAAATTCCTGCACTGACACAGAAAATCTTGGATTCAACCCCTGTTTTGTCTTTTTTCACCACGATCAATGTGTTGTAAGCACAAGGTGCTCTGCAGAAAACAAGCCATGTTGAGTAAGAGAATTAGTGGTATCTACTAATGAGCACAGAAGTTGTTTGTAACACTTACTCTTTGAGGCAGAGGCCAAAAGGCCCTTTGAGGCCTGGCTCTGCTGGGCAGAGGCTGCACCAGCAGATCTGAAGAGCCAGCCCCTGATCCAGAATGTTCCCACCTTACATAAGCCCTCAGTGAGTCAGTGAACAAAGCTCTGGGAAAGAGGCAGCTGAGCAAATGCTAATGATGCCTTGTTTCTGTAGGGCACTGCTGTGTGCAGGGGGTGATCCAGTCACTCCGAGCAGAGCACAGCCCCAGCAGTCCCGCTGGGACCAGCCTTATCTGGGCAGCCTTCCATGGCCAGGGAGGATCGACTGCTAACTGGAACTCTCCTTCCTGCTAGGGTGCCTCTGAAGACCTCAGAGACAGAGACAAAACCCTCTCTTTGCTAATCCCAGCCCAAGCTATATCTTCACGTGGTATCTTCGGAACAATCTTTGCTCTGTGTGTGTCTGGCCTTGTCTTGTTCCCTGTAATTACCAGCCCTGACAGACACCCACCTGTTAGTTGCCAAGTTGAGCACAGAATTATGTGAGTGGAAAGTATCTCCAGAGTTATCATGAAAATGGACAGTGAAGGTCAGTGTCACACCCAAGGGCAGAGCCAGCAAGGCCTCCTTGTTCTGTGTGAGCAGAATGGGGCTCATGGAGATCCTCAGGTACGAGATGGGGCACACCTGAAAAGACACCAGCAGTGAGAAGGAATGTTAAACTGCTTTTTATGATGCCTCTATAAAAATAATCTAAAATCTTATGCAAATATACAAAGCCCCCTTTCTGAACCATGTTCAGTCATGTGCCAGTACAACACAGAGCTGTTTTATTGGTATTTATACTTCACAGATTGAAAGGGGCCTCTGGAGACTGCCTAGTCCAGCCCCCCCAGCTGGGTTACCCAGAGCCTGTGCAGGCAGGTCTGGGGCATCTCCTGGGATGGAGCCTCCAGAGCCTCCCTGGGAATCTGTGTTCAACAGCCACCCCAGTAAGAAGTGCTGTCCTGGGATCAGTCAGAATGCCCTGGGGTCCATTCTGGGGTGTTCCCCGTGCCCTGGCCTTGAGCACGGGCTCTGTCTGCTTTACACCCTCACAGCAGACGCTTCTTGGCCTTTTTTTTTCTAATACCACTGGGAACTGAAGCAATAATCATGCAGAAACACACATCACACACAGACATTACTATCCTGTAAATTCCAACTGTTAAGGTTCCCTAGACCTCTCTCCCAGTAATTCTTGAAATAAAAGGTGCAATTCATTCCCCAGTTACTACAAGAGGAGTAACTTACAATGTGTGTGGGAGTAAGGTAGTGCAATGGTCCCTGTTCCCAGTTGTGAGGGACAGAATGGTCCCTGTTCCCAGTCCCCAGGGATGGAATGGTCCCTGTTCCCAGTCCCCAGGGATGGAATGGTCCCTGTTCCCAGTCCCCAGGGATGGAATGGTCCCTGTTCCCAGTCCCCAGGGATGGAATGGTCCCTGTTCCCAGTCCCCAAAGATGGAATGGTCCCTGTTCCCAGTTCCCTTGTACCTGGTGATGAAGCCAAGGTGTTCCAGTCAGAGCTGCCAAACCCTCAGGGATCAGCAGGCTGGGGTTTGTTCCCTCAGTGCCTCTCCTCAGCCCAGACACAAGTCAGGAACTGCTCCAAACTCCTTACAAGAGTCTGCTACATAATCCATATGTGCACCCCCCCCCACTTCTGCACTAACACTCCACTGAGGGAAGTTTTTCTGAAGACAGAGACTTCACAACCTACTGTTTTGGCTTTTAAATAGCACATCACTATCCTTGATTAACTTCTCTAGGTTAACTAGCACAACTAGCCAAGAAAAATAACTGTATCTGCTCTCTTACAGCTGTTGGAAAATAAATAATGGAAGGACAGAGAAAGCAAAAACCCTCAAATGTACTGAGAAAACTATTTTAAAAGAAGCCCTCAAGCTTATCTTGCAGGAAAATCCCTCTTTTTTTGACCTAAGAGGCTCAGCTAAAACGTAAAACTCTGCAATCTGAAAATGTACATGTCAGAACTTAAAAAGGAAAGGACAAATTTGGCCTCAAGCAAAATACATCTTTGGTGAATATGAAAAAAAAATGGCTAAAATATCAGTATATAAACTGTGTGCTCCAGGCTGGTATCATCAGTTAAAGTCTCAGTGCACAGACCTGTGCCCAACAAGCTGAGGGTACAAGCCAACAAAAACCCCATTTCCCTGACAGATTTTCAGGCTTGCTTTACTTTAAAATCTCAGCAACTGTCCCACAAGGGACAACTACTAAATTTAATATTGATGAAAACAGCTATTTTACTGTTAAAGCATCTCGGTTTGTGAAGTTTTTTTTTCATGAAAATAAAAATTCTGAGTACAGCTGGGCCAGGCTAGTGCTTTGCTGCTTCCACACCGAGCACAGTCACTCCCTGCTTCTCCTGTCTTATGTAAGAGTCTTTTTTCTGAGCAAAGTTGAAGGTCTAAGTGTTAAGTGATGCTGCTGCAGCAGTTTGGTTCTTAATTGTGTACAGTTGTAAAGACACAACGCCAGCCCTCATGAGAGAAGGACGGTGTCAAGGAGAGAGCTTCGCCTTGGAATGACACAACAGATTCCAGCTCGTCCCCAGTTCTGTCACAAGTTTTCTGGCACGACCTTCGGCAAAACCTCTCCAACTCCCTCTGTTCTTCAGTCATAAAATGAACCAGCAGCACTGGGTTACCTCACAAAGGCACTGGGAAGTTAAAAAGATCATCTCCATAAAAGCAGTAGAGTTGTAATAAGTACAGGCAAACAAATGAGCTGTACAAGAGGTTGCTCTGAGGTGGGTCCTACTTCAAAGAGCTCACAAGCTCCGTATCACCGCGCACTGACTGCCCAGCTCTGTGATATCCTGGGCACAGAACGGACTCACAAAGGGGGATTTAACTCCAGTCCCACTGTGTGCTGTCTAAATGTCACTGGAGCCAACCCCAAACTCATTAGGTGTCTTTCACTCCCTGGATCCAGCAGTGAAGGGAAGGAACAAGGTCATCTGTGACAGAGCTGGAGAAATTCCCAGCCACCACCTCCCAGCAGGAGAGGCATTAGAGACACTGAGCCCCCACTCCTTGTCTCACTCCGCACACAGGAGGAAACACCTACACACTGTCCTACAGGCAAAGCTGGACATGATGGAAAAAACCAAAAATAAACCCAAAATAATAATAAAAAACCCCACTGAGCCACTTCCCGGTGATTACAGGAGTTCAACTTCCAAATAATTTCAAGTCAGCACTCAATTGTATGTCCTTCTCCTTTAGTTGGAGCACAGGGGAGATGCTAAGGACAGCAAAAAGGGACAGGAGGCAGTGCAGCAGTGGGGATCTCAAGGCTCATGTTGCCAGATGCACAAAGTTCTTGGCACAAGGATTTCTGAGCAGAGATGATGGACAGACGTTCCCTTGTGTCGCAAGTGCCCCACCAGTGAGATACCCCACACTTCCCATGACAGCATTCCATCAACAGATGAAGTTCTGGGAGAGAAAAATGTTTCATAAGCTGGGTATTGTGCCAGATTTGTCCTGCCCCAAAGCATCCCCATGGCAGTGTGGTTCAGGCTCCCAGGGCAGCCTTGGACACGCTCCTTGCCAGTTCACCACACACAGCAACAGCAGATAAATCACTGCCTCTGTTCAGACAGGCTCTCTCATACAGATTCTCATTCCCTGCAAAGGCTGAACTGCTGGGAAACAGCAGGAAAAAAAAAATTTGGGGGGCACTGTACACTTGCATCTCTCATATCATGAAAATCTAGGTATTGCTTGGGTACCTCACAAAGGATGCTGCCTTTATATTCATGACTCCAGATGATATTTACCTTTCCACACACTGCAAAAGGCATGTTTATGACATTAACTTTTTTTTTTTTTTAATTTGAACTTGTGTAATTATCAGCCTTCTAAGAGATTTTTAGGACAAACTTTCCTTAAAAAAAGATTTTAAAGCACATGCACACGCAGGCTTTTTTTGCAGAATGTACCAAATGTAAGAATTTGCTGGGATTTAATGTTTAACCCTCTAAGTTTAGTATAGTAAATACTTTTCAAAGCTCAGAGCCGACTATTAATGCCCATTTTTCAGAAGTGAAGTTCAGGATGTGCAGCCACAGTCCCTGTTGCAGAGGTGAAGTTGTACTTGAGGAAACTGCAAAGAAAGCTGACTGTACCTTAACAGCAGCCACGATGGTCTGGTTGGTCCCAAAAGATTCCTGGGAAATCACTTCCAGTGTTGATGTTCCAGTCAAAGACCCAGACCTAAGGAAACCTCGCTCATCAATTCTCACCACGGGAACTTTACCTGGTCCCTCCAGGACACGGTATCTCAGGGAAGCCACTCGGTCCCTTAAGAAAGCAAACAAACAAAACAGATAAACAAAAAGCGAGGAAGCCTTTAAATGAGTCGAACCATATTCACACCAATATTTTATGCAAATCTAAAAGACTCTTAATTATATGGGGTTTTCCATGTGTCCGCAACAAAATAAAAAAAGCAAAGTCTGTGTTCTAGTCTAAGAAAGCAAAGTTCAAGTTCTTCTCACTTGAAGAACTTATCTGGGTTTAGGCACGTATTGAAATCTAGTTTCCATCCACTGAAGCAAAGGTGACCCCAGACAATTCCATCTGAGGTTACACCAAGCAGCCCCTGCCATCACTTTCTGCAAACAGTACTCAGAGGGATGTTAGTCTGACAGGGCCAATGCTGGTATTAGAGGGAAAATCAGGGCCTTGATTAAGTGGATCTCCTCAGTTTCCTGGAAGTGGTTTTGTAGACAAGGTTAATTTTTGGAATAGCTCTCAGCATGGCATTTGCATATTAATACAGTCAGCAAATACATCAACTGCAATTAGTGGGCATTCTGAGATATTAACTGCTTTGAAGTATCACTTATCTTCTAACAGATAACTAAAGGATTTTTTTCCCTGCCAAGCTTCTCCATACAGAAACATAGAAATACTCTATCCTAGGAAAAAAAAAGCATTAAAGCTGGATTTTAGTTGCCCTTCTTTTGGCAACAGTGGAATTGGTTCTGGTGGAATTCAAATATAAAGGCTCCATGACTGGATAGAGAAGATACTGGGACAAAAAAGACATGTACAAACTGATATCTATCAACTTAATGACTAATTAATCAGAAAAACTCCTCAGAAGAGAGAGCAGAACAACACCAATGACTACACATGCCAGTGCTCCTGTTTAACTGCTCCAAAAGCAGATGCTGAACGACCACGGTCACTGGAGCTCCAGCTGAAGGCCGGGTTGGACAGGGCTTGGAGCAACCTGGGATAGTGGAAGGTGTCCCTGCCCATGCAGGGGGTGGTACTGGATGAGCTTTAAGGTCCCTTCCAACCAAACCAGTCTGTGATTTTATGAAACCAAGGGTTCCCTCCCCTTAAGAAGTAAATGCACCTGAAGCCTGACCCTCAGTGTGTGCCCTGCTGTCTGTATCTGCACGTTTTTAGGCTGGGAAAATCACATTTCAAGCCTGAGATGAGTCTGAAATGTCAGTCTTTAAAAACAGATTATGCAAAAAGAATTTCTCATTTGGAAATGACATTTTAATCTGAAAATCCAGCCAGAGCCTCTGTGTAAGAAATACAGAGAAATATATTCCATAAAGCCTCAATCACCCATTGAAACCTCTGCTGGGAGCAGGCTACTGCTTTCACTGGCTCAGCAGCTTTCAAATAAGCATCTAAAAGTTCCCAATACTGAATGTCTTTTCTACCTGCAATCTAATACAAGATTTGACAAAGCCCAAGAGAACAGACAAGATACTATTAATCACCAGGTAAGTTGTGTATTAAATGGATGTAGCGTGATACTCTTTTAAAAAGACCGAGACAGTTCCTTCCAGCAGACCTGCCTCAGGGTTCTGATGAAGTGTTCACACAAGTCAGTGTGAAAACTGCTCACTGACCTGTTTGTCCGAAGTTTAATAAAGGAATTTGGTGACATTAAGATCTGCTCTGCTTCCACTTCTGGAGTGACCAGATGAAGTTTTTCAAACACCTGGAAAATAAGAGGCATTTTAGCTTACTGTTGTGTGCAGCAAGGAATTTACTTCTGTTTATTTAATCTTCAAAACAAAAGAAACACAAATAGAACTGTAACAATTTTTTTTCCCTTGTACAACATATATGATGAAAAATGACAACTGAACATGAATATTTGAGAATGGGATAGGCAGTATCTTCTCCAAAGTATTCTGAAGAGCATTCACTTCCAGGCCTATGGCTAAACTAAGAAGCAGCATGAAAACAGAAGACTTCTCAAGTGAAATGGTGTTGGAGACCCCACATTCACCAGGTACTTTAGACTCCCCCAAGGCTGAATGCTCACATGAGCAACATTACACAAACCAGAGTAAGGACTCAAAGATGAACCAAGGCTGGAGCTACTCCTTTGCATTTCAAATTCCTGACTTCACATACAGACTTGAATTTAGTTCTGAAACAGATATTTAAGCATTAACTGTGAGGAAAAGCATCTTACCTGAATTTGGATCTCATCGGACAGCTCTCGTGCCATGTTGTAGAACTGGTTGGCTGCAGGATCCAGGACCTTCACAACTACTTTGAGGCCTGTTCTTCCCTTTACTCTGCCATAAACATCCACTGCAAAGTTGTATTTTGCAGGAAGCTGAAAAGAAGCCTTGGGAAGGAGAAAGGGATTAAACTGTGACTCGTGGGAAGAGCAGACCCTGCTACAGAGGAAATACGTCCCCCCGAGCTGACAATCACTCGGGGATTTTCAGAGTGCAGGCAACAACATGTTCTCCATTCCCCTTATGCAGCAGTTCCCCGCTCCCAAGATACACACACGCAGGGACACACCCCCACACACTTTACCTCGCTGTGCCTTGTCCTGACATCCAGAGTGTCCCTCTTTGTGACGGACCAGTGGAATGTTAACCCTGGCACAGCATTGCCAAAAGAGAAAGGAGTCTGACTGCTGGTGATGCCCATGACATACACTGGCATCTAGAAACAGAGAAACCAACCTGCTTAGGCGATTCCAACATGGTAACAAATCCCCTGCACACAGCAAAGAGAATTAAACTTAAAATTCACTGATAAAGAGATAGTGTCTCATGAAGAAAATGGTTTGGTTGTTGTTTATGCTGCAAGGATGTATCACACACAGGACTCAACCACCAACTTGTCAAAAGTCAGTTTTGATTCCTTCCCATTTGGTATGCTCTACAAACACAAAACAGGGATTTTCAAGCTTTTCTTTTTAATCTTCAAAGCAATTCATTCACTTGGGATCAATGAGCTGCAATCACTTGCCATTTTGGAATGAGTAACTAACAGAGGAATAGAGACTCTTCAAAAACAGACTTAGAGAAGGTAATTTAAGCAATATCTGTTGTTCTGGATGTAAGACACACTGGACATTGTTAGCACACAAAGGAAGGAGGTCTCCACTGCAACAGAATGAAGATGACAGAACCATTCTCCAGATTAAAGGAGGGCCTGAATTCCTAAAAATCTGGTGCAGAAGGGAAACTTGTTTTGAATTCTGTTTTACTATCACAGAATCACAGAGTGGTTTGGGTTGGAAGGGACTCCAAAGCTTATCCAGTTCCACCCCCTGCCATGGGCAGGGACACCTTCCACTAGCCCAGGTTGCTCCAAGCCCCATCCGACCTGGTCTTGGGCACTTCCAGGGATGGAGCAGCCACAGTTTCTCTGGGCAACCTGTGCCAGGGCCTCCCACCCTCCCAGGGCAGCTTCTCTGTGCCAGCACATTCCATCCTGCAGCAGCCCTGGCGCCACTGGGAGTTGCAGTGCCACTACCAGATGGTCTGACAGGAATGGTCCCAATGTGCACCTCAACATGTTAAGGCAAGAGAAGCAAATTCCAAACCAACTCACCTGAGTACCAGTTTTCATCCGGGTAATGGGTGCCCGAATTCTGACAGCTGTCAGCTGTACCACTTCCACTTCCACCTTGTCCTGGAAGGGAGCAAGGGAAGGCACTGTAAGCACTTGTCAGATGGGGACTAGGTTTCACTCTCAGGCTCTAGCCACTTTTTGCCATTATCTAATCACTACTGTCATGTGATCGGCATGTGACTTGTCAGCAAGAACACAGATGGACAAATTCAGCAGGGCTGTAAAAAACTACAACAGTATTAACTTTACATTGACAGACATTTTAAAATGCCTCCTAAAATGAAAAAAAAAAAAAAAGCTCTGCTCAGAATTACTGATGCTATGAATGATGGAGCTGAGAGGTGACAGACAGCAAGGGACAAGATGATAGGGGTCCCCAGGAGAACAGGGATGAATAAACCGAGGAGGTAAAGGATGACACTGAGAGAATTAGAAGGTAATGAGGATTGCAGAACAGCAAAGGGGACAATCCAGAATAAAAGAATGATATGTGTGACACTCTGATGTCTTCTCTTCACATATCCTGACATTCCTGATAGATTTTATTCCTGCTATCTATTGGGAAGGAAAGGTCAGACCTGGAACCTCACTGGGCAGCAGACTCAGCTTTCAAGTTCACTTTGCCTCCTGCCACAGCATCAGGGCAGACTGCTGCCCATGCATCAAAAAGCACAGATTCCTTTATATTTTATTTTTTTAAGAAGTCACTTTGTCTCCTCTTGGCCTGTGCTGACACCTCTCAAGCAGCAGAGCTTTGTGGTTCACAGCAGCTGTGCTGCCTTGACCTCAAAGGAAGAAGTCATAAGATTTGGCCCAAGTTCTTGTGCTCTGAGCCTTATGCAAGTGCCAGGGACTTGTGCTCCCTTACAGGCCTGTTCAGCTCCCTCATGCTCAGCTGTAGGAAAGTCTAAGGACACAGATTCTGAAGGAATACCAGGGATTCACTGCTGGTACCTTCAGATAGGTTCAGAGCACAGCACATATGAGAGCTGTGATAGAAACTGCTGCAGCTTAACAGACAACATGTTTCTTGGGGTACAGTTGCCTTCTGGATCTTACTGACCTAAGGCATGCTAAGCTGTAAGGGGATGCAGGCAAGGACAACCTCCTGCTGTGTTAGAAAAGCTTCTTTAGATGGGCTTTTCTAGATGAACTGATCAATTTTAAAGGTACCACACGGGGCATAAAGCCTCCCTGGGTTATCTGTAAAACTTTGGTTTAAAGCACATCAAAATTTACCCACCTGTTCAAAGTAAGCACCTGTGCCAGCCCCACTCTAAGTTCACAGGCCAGGGAGTAAGAAACACTGTTTTCATCTTCAGGAAACCAGGGAAGCGCACAAGATAACATTGCTAATGCAACAAGATTATCTGCCCCCTTTTAGAGCCAAAGGCAGGAGCCAGAGAGCCTCTCTCAACCCCCAGCATTACCTGAGACACCACCACGAGCCTCCCTGTCTCTGCATCCACAGCCTGCACCACTGCTGTGACTGTCGCACTCCCAACGGCCGCTCCCCGCACCAGCCCCGTGCTGTTCACCCCCGCGACGCGCTCGTCGTCCATGGAGAAGATGATGTTGGACAGGGGCTGGGGGCCTCCTTCAGAAGTGATCTGTCATCAACAGCACACACAACAGCTCCAATTAACCCTGCAGGTACTTATTTCTCCTGGTTAACCCTTCAGGGCACTCCCCTCCCTGCTCAGCACGACCGTGTCCCCAGTGAAAGGCTGCCTGAGCCTCCCCGGGGCAGCTCGGGGCTTGTTTCTCCTGCACTCTGGTCCCTGCGGGATGTCATGTCAGCCTGGGAAATCTGTGAGCTGAGCACATGTGGACCACAAGCTTCAGAGATACCACAGGCTGATGCCACATCCACTCCAGAAAGCTTCAGAAAACTTCCCCTCCCTTTTTCTTCACCACACATGGTAGAGCTCTGCTCTGTGCTGCAGTTTGTACACCTACCCCACAGTGCCTCAGGTCATGGAGGTAACAGATTTATCCACGCTGTGCTGGTACTGAACACCAGAAAAGCTGACACTCCCTTGATCCAGCAACCCACCCAAATGGAAGGTGGCTCATGAGTGAAACTATTCTTTAGAGGAGTATTCATCACAGAAACGTAGAGTCAGAAGGGTTTGGGTTGGAAGGGAACTTAAAGGCCCTGGGCAGGGACACCTTCCACTAGCCCAGGTTGCTCCAAGCTCCATTCAACCTGGCGTTGGACACTTCCAGGGCTGGGGCAGCCACAGCTTCTCTGGGCAACCTGTGCCAGGGCCTCCCCACCCTCACAGGGAAGAATTCCTTCCCAATATCCCACCTAACCCTGCCCTCTGGCAGTGGGAAGCCATTCCCCCTTGTCCTGTCCCTGCAGTGCCCTGTCCAAAGCCCCTCCCCAGCTCTCCTGTTGGTCCACCCAGTCTGAATGCAGCTAAATTGTCAAGTTGAATACCTACTGCTGAAAAACAAGTTATGTATATTTATTTTACAACAGAAATTACAAAAGAAAGAAAATATGTCAGAAGAGGCCTCACCTGAATCGTGGCCCCAATAATTAGGGTCACTTTCCTTGGCAGTAGCCTAAATGGGGGAAAGACCTGAAAACAGAAATAGGAATACTTGTGTTCAGGGTATTTCAATCAGATAAATACGTCACAAAACAGTACAAGTGTAAAACTGAGGATTTACTTGCTTAATTACAGTAAGTTGAGCATGCAGAAAAACTTATCACTTGCAGTTAAAGGCCACTGAAATCCTAAACAGACTGGCATTTGGGCAACATCGGGGCAGAATGATCTTGTTTCTGGCAAATTAATTACTGTACTGTAACTAGAATTTATATATTCCTATTCCACCATACCAAAACCTATCTGAAATTATTTACTTCGATCTGCTGTGGAGCAGAGTTGATTCTTTGTCCTTTTTTGTCAGCCACAGTTGCCATAAGACTCGTCTGCCCAATGGCCATGCCATGCACGAGGAAAGCAGCAGTGTGGTCATCCAGAGCTTCCCTGAGGGGGCTGCAGCAAAGAAACACATGGAACAGAGAAAGTCAGGGAGAAAATCACTTGAGAACAAATGCAAAGGACTGACTTAGTGCACGGCAGTTTTATCACAAGGCTCAAGCAAAACTGAGGTAACCATCACATTTCTACACATAATGGCTCTTTGTGGCCTGTGTTTCAGCTTAAAACTAAACACCTGAAATGAAAATGAAACAAGTAACAGACAGAGTGAGTTTGGTATCACAGATGTTTCTTCACACAGAGCTTTTCACCAGACACGATTTGCCAAGTCCCTGCTTCCAAGATGCACAAAGCTCCATCAAACACTACACTCTATGAATTCAGTCTCATTCAGCAGTCAACGAAATTCACACTGTTAGACAATTTTCCTGACAAATAACCATTTTTTATCAGTTAACAGGTAATTAGGACTTCACAAAAATAAAATAAATAAAACCTCAGCCACCTTATGCCACCATGCCTCCAAGCCAATACCTTTACTCATTTTTTGCTTATGCATATTAATAAAAAAAAATCCATTAACTTACACAAGTGAGATAATCTGAGATGCTGCTCTTAGACTGAGATCCATGACAGTGAAGTATTTTGCCAGAAAAGGTTTCTTAGAGCCATCCAGAACTCTGACATAAGCCTTCACTGTTCTTCCAATCTCCACCTGAAACACACACATCCAGTAATTTTTCACTTAAACTATTCTTATTTAATAGCATAAACGTTTTCATTTGATTTTGTATTACACTTGTAGTAGGGGAAGAGAGAGAGAGCCCCAAGGTTAGATTAGCACTGATTTTAAAGACTAATCCCTGACAAGTAGAGTTAGTGTCAAATGAAATAAATGAATTCAGGTCTTTCAGCTGGCAAGGGCATAATTACAACATCCAGAAATATCAACACTTATTTTGTTTAAGGCACACCCAAGCTGGCAAGAGAAATGAGTTGGGACTTTGCTTTTTGTTCATTTTTGAAAACTGACATATGGAAAATGACCTTGGGGCAAAACCTACTCCTAAAAGAATTGCTCACATGCACTTTAAATACGAGGAAATGTAAATGAGCATGTCCATATAAATTATGGATTAACATACTGTGTAAATGCAGAGGTTGAGACTGCTGCCACAGAGAACATGAGTAAGAGACACCAGATACTCTGAGACACTTATGACCTAAAAGGGATAAATCTGGGAAGGAGAGACAGACACACAGGGAGATCTTGGTGTTTCTGCATCGTAGCATCTTGTCCATGGCTCGTGGCTCTGTCCATGATCAGCACCCGGGATCAGGGCAGGCTGGATCAACCACTAAAGCTGGTTCTAAGCCACCAACCTTGTCAACAACTCGGACATACAGCTCTTGGATATCAGACACATGGATTTCAGCTTTAGCTGGGGCAGGGAAAGCCAGGCACAAGTCATGAATCATTACAGTCACTGATCCTGGAAGCAGAGGCTGCACCTGCAATGCCAAAAGAAAGCTTCATTATAGCACTAATTTTCATTGTTTGTTGCTCATAGGGTAAAATTTGTATCACTTTCCAGGGAGAAGCAGTTGGATGCAGAAATTTCCAGGCCTTAGACAAGGAATTCTTCAACCAAAGTAAAAGTAAAGCTGTAAAATGTATGTAAAAAGTATTATGCTACAGAGCCAGTGCAAACAGCCCATGGCAACAAGTGAATTAATGGATCTTCATTCAGAACATTCTGGCATCCTCTTACTCTTCTGCCACTAGAAGAGGTAAAAATCCACAACTAATCATTTACAGAATTGAAACTTTTCCTAGTGAAATGAAACCAAAATGGTAAGGAAAAAAATACCCAAGGAGAAAGATTATGCCTATAAAGCGCTGATGTTGCTTCCTGCAGGACTCGCACTCTACCCAGTGCTCTTCATGCGAATGAGCAGCCAAAATCTGGTGGTAGATCCTCTGAAGGAAGAGGATGATTGACGAATCAGGTATATCTTTAATACAACCATTATTTCACGGATTTTTAAGAGAACGAATGTACACTTCAGACTAACGAGAATAAACAGTGAAGAGACCTGTGCTCCCAAACTCCAGCCCTCAGAACTGGGCACTCATCCCAAAGGCACCTCCACAGCTTTCCCAAGGCCCTGCTCCCTCACTGAGCACCTCTGCAGTTCTCTTGCCTGACCTTCCCATCCCCTCAGGATGTTCTTTTCATCTCCAGAGGAACCTTCCCTTTGGGCAGGGACAGCACAGGAGTTGGGTGTCCTGCTCTGAACTCCGCCCAAGGGCTGGGGAACAGCCAGGCCCCAGTTTAGGAGTTCAACCAAGTGGCAGCATTCCCTACAGCACTGCAGGAGCTCCAGCCAGAGCGGTGAAGAGCTGGCATTGTGTTCTCTGAGGGCACCACTCTTACTTTTGCCTCACAACAGAACGGGATGTGAGGTTTTAATAAAGGTCAGCTTGCAGAACAGCAGTTCCCAGAGCACTGGGCTGGAACACAGAGCCCTGGGAAGCAGAGCAGGGAGGAGGCCACAGAGAGGGAGATGGAATGGAGTTCAGCTGGGCTGGGAGAGCAAAGAAGGGAAACCAGCTGAGGGCCAGAGGGGCAACCTTTAAAAACTGTTCCTGTCCCAGCTCCCCCTTCTGTTCTGCCCTCCCACTGGTGCCCACTGGTTCCCCAGCACACAGGGCTATGGCTCTGGTAACACTGTTCCTCCTGCTGCCACCCCGGCCCACAGAACTCTGTGCCAAACACAGAGGGAGAGGTACAGAACTGATCCCTGGCAGCCCTGCAAAGCCTGGGAGTCGCTGCTCTAGATAACTTGAGTTTCTCAGAACAGCTTAGTGCCAAGTCATCCTCTGTCAGCTTGGCTGCTCTGGCACCTGCCTGGCACAGCCTGACACACCAGTCTGGAGCCTGCTGATTTCCCAGACAGACCATTCTGTTGCCTTCCGCAGAAAAATCCATGGGATTTAACTCAAACACAGCACATAGGACTAACAAATTTGTAAAATGTTGGGGGATGGTATTTTTTTAAAACGTGTTAAAAAGTGGAGTCTTCTCTCCTTTAATCTGACAGGTAGATAAAATCTCATGTTATACTTCACAAAGCCCATCTTGCTCTCACTGCTCCACCGCTTAATTTCAGATGAGAGCAGGGAAGTTACCTTGTGTACATCAGCTAAAGCACTGCTAAACCCATGAGGGTTAAACTGTTAAGAGTTTAAACAGTGCACCATGTACAAAAAGAAGCTCATCTCTTCTACTTTTCCTCCACCTCTGTGCCTTGCTGAGTTGGGGAAATATTCCCACTTCACTCTTGCAACAGTTAGAGGCAATCAGAACGTTTCACAAATTTCTGATTGCCACCTTAATTATCATTATTGCACAACTTCATCAACATTATTTCTTACAGGACAAATCTGTAAATTATAAATTCATAAAGGCTACTCCCTAAAGCAACCTGTGTCGTTTCCAATCCTCGTCTAATGAAAGCAGCAATGCAAACACATACTATTATTGTTGTTCATGATAGAAAGCATTTTATATCCTGGGCCTGGATGAAGTCAAGAGTAACTATAGTTTAGTTGCATCTTCCAGTGAAAAAGTGCATTTCAAACCTAATATGGAGATCAGAAATAAACTCGTTAATAGATGTTTATTCACACAATCAGGATGAAAGACAGGGATAAAAAATACCCTGAAATAGCACTAGAGGATAGAAGAATTTGAAGGTTTCAGAAGTACTGGCCTACAGCAAATTGTGCTGGAAACCAACTGATATTTTGTGTAACATTTCCAAATAATTCTGTCACGTTATTTTTCACTGTGCATTCGTGAAATCAGGAACATTTTACTGTAAAACTGGAATAGGTGAAGAACTTGCTACTGGCTTTTATCTTACAGAGAAAACACGTGTGCACCACAACTGTAATGAAACAAATTCCTATCCCAGACACCGCCTGTGCAAAGACCTCTTGCCTGAGCCTGACTGCGACAGACAAAAACATCCAAAATCAGCTCCTGCCTCTCCATCCACATGGACTGGAAAATGCCCAGCAGTGATGAAGCTGCAGAACAACAATCAGGTCACCAAACAGACATCAAATCACAAAATGCTGCACTCACCAAAGCAACACCTCGAGTCTCCTCATGGGTCACTCTCACAATATTAGGAACACTGGTGTTAATGAAAAAATATCCAGAACCTTCTCTGATGAAAAGTTCTGCCTGCAAAACCAGAAAAGCATCCAAAATCAGACTGTATCTTTCTAGTCCACTGCTAAAATTTGCTTCCTTACACATACTATGTAATTGGAGAAGTTTTCCCCCTGCAGTTAGAAAGCAGCAGAGTAACTCCTCACCTGTACATCAGGGTGGTTGTAAATGGAGACATCAGTAGGGCTCACTCTGACATCCTCCACAAGGATCAGCTCAGTGGTGGCAGACACTGGGAGCAGAGCTTCATACTGCAACAAACAATTTTAGCTGTTACAGCAAAGAGTCAGAAAGCAGCAGAAGTGCCTTGCTAATGCTGGGAGGATGTCTGAAGCAGCTGAACAAAGAGCCAGAGCTGGAGAAGTTCAGGTTACGAGAATGCCCCCAGGATCTAGTGACTGGCTCAGCTGCTACCCCGCCTCGGCAGCCAAGGTCACACACAGGGCATGGCCTCCCGTTCTGCAGCCCTGGCAAGACAGAGGACAAAGGCTCCCACCCTGAAGGGGTAGCAGGGTCAGTCAATCCAGTCTGACATGCACACACAGGGTATTACCCTGGGGACACGGCCTAAGTTCATTCAGAATTACAAAAGTTAATACAGAAAGTTTTCTACTTCTAACTCATCTTTTTGGGATTCTTCTTAGCAGGCCACCAAAAGAAATTCTTCCTGAAATGTAACTACACAAACACTGGACCAGACGCATGTTTCATCTCTCGTTCATAACAACATTAGCTTAGAAAAGGAAAAAGGTTTTTAGAGGAAGTTACTGTTCTGTACCCATTTCACCTCATTAGTAGAATTATTTCCTTGATGTAGAAAGGATGTCATCTTTCCCTAATGAGCTAATTGGGTGTTCCACTCAAACATGGAACAGCAATCAAGACATCTTTAATACACCACCTACCAGATCTTTGGTTTTGGCTGCAAGAAAGAAGTGTAAGTATGGGCAGATTTGAAAGCAGAGCAGAGCAGCCCATTGCCAATGCACCTGAAAAAAGCAGCCAAGTTACCTCACTGAAAGAAACAACACATGAGCCTACAAAGTGTGGCAGAACTGGTATCTCCAACTACTCTCCCACTATGGAAAAGATTCCTCCCAACCCTTAACCCAGAGACTAGAACTTAAGAGAACTCCAGTGCCACTTCCCACTCTGAAATACAACAAACTTCTCTGAATTCAAGGCAAAGTTTAGAGCATTCATTGTTCTAATGATCCCTAAAAGTAAGACAGAATATTGAATATCGGGTTAATAAAGCAGGACACTGCAAGTTACAAAATGATTGCAGAACTCAAAGAGTCCATACCACAACTCAGTTTTTTAAGAGCAAAAAAAAGAAACAGAACTAAATATCTCAACCATCTTTGGTGGCAAAATAACTGTGTCTCACATGTTGTGATTCTGACCAAGTTGTAGCCAAATTCTTCAGGGGAAATGCACTGACACCACACTTCCCAAGAGGAGCAGACTGGAAACCTCACTGAAAAGTCAAGAACCACATGGCAAAACAGATCCCCTCCCAAAGAATTTACCATCCAGATGCCAAACCTGGGCCACACTGCCAGGAATCTGGCCCACAGGATACTTCAGATAACTAGTGCCCATCTGGTACCTGCTTTGAGTCAAATACTGTAACCTCTACCTGCATATTTTATTCTTTGCCTCAACTCTGTTCTCAAGGTACCTGATTCAGAACTGCATATCATCAAAACCCACTTAAATCCTGCTTAACAAAATTAAACAGGAATTCCATTTAGGAAGCAGGGTATGTGAAGTCAGTTACTGTGCACATCACGTTATTCCACAGGCTGAAACCTGCCTTGACATTCAGTTTGAAAAAGTGACAGAGAATTGCCATCTGTTTACACCTGCCCTTTGTTCATCATCACCACCTTTTGCCATTTTTCTCCCCTGTGCAGAGCATGTACAAACTGAAGTATTTCAGAGAGTGGCTAATGACTTGTAAAATGAGAGCCTGGGCTTATGGCTGGCACTGTACGAAGGAGAAGTCTCTCAGGAAACAAAAAAAGAGCATTAGTCAGAGCCCAGACTAACATATGGTCCACATGAGGAATCAGTCAGCTTTGGCTTTGCTCATGCAGAACTCTTCCACCCAGCTCTGCAGTGGCAATAATCCATTTGCTTTCCCCAGTGACAGCTGCACGAAGCACATGGTTGCTTTAGTGAAGGACAAGCAGCAGAGATTCACCAATTCATTAAAAAACCCTGAAGAGAAGCAGAACCAACTGAAACACTTCCTTGTAATCCCCTTGCCCAGATGGTTAAAAAGCTCCCAAGGACTTGGATGTATTCGATATGGAAAGCAGCACCCAGTGCAGAGGAAAGCAGAAAGAGCCAGGAACAAGAATAAAAGCAGTTGTGTGACCCTGTGTCCCGGACCAGCCATGGAGCTGCTTTCTTTGTACCTTGCTCTGCACCAAGGAAATAAATACACCTCAGGACCACTGGGCATTAATCACAGGGAAATGGCACCGAACCCCAGAGTTCTGTTACCTGTGTTCTCACTTTGGCTGCCTTGAGGTGGGATTGCTGGTACCCAGTGGCAGTTGCAGAGATGGCAGCTGTCCCAAACTCACGATGAACTACAACAGTTTGCAAGCCTACAATCAAACAGAGGTGGAAAATACACTGCTTAGCTCTCCCAGAACCATTGTCAACAGACAAGAAGTCTGACTCTTTTTTCCTGCCCCTCCTTCCCTCCAGAAGCACACACTAAAATTGTATCTTGATAAGATGAACCATGACTGCAGATTACAGTAATTTCTTCAATCAAGCTCAGTTATTACCAAATAGATTTAATTCTGATCTTCTTCAAACAATGGAATGATCATCTAAACCAACTCATACCGTGCATTTTCTTCTGACCGCTCCCATCCTCCTTCAGAATCAGCTCCATTGGCATATCAGGCTCAATATGAGCAAAGGCTGGTTTTGTTGACTCCCAGACAACATTAAGAGAGCTGAAGTTATCGAATTTACTGCCTTGCTGGTCATAGGCAGCCAAATCCAGGACTGGATTGCGATAATTTGAGACAGGAACCTGAAAAAGAAGGAATATTTGGAACTGAACAGATAAAAGAGGATTTCTTAGTTATTAAACATATGCTGAGCTCCATGAGATTTATTGTAACACTCATTACATGAGGCATGTTCATTAAAATGAGCCATCAATGCAAATCATAAAGCTGTACTTCAACTGCAAGGGTTCGGGTTTTTTGAAGGATGGAGGTTTTTTTAGCCAGTGAATTACCTTAAAACAAACAAACAAAAAACCAAACCAGCAACAACAAAATCGAACTACAGCTCAACTACATCCTTCAGAACTCAAACAAAAAATGAAGAACACTGCTGTTTGTGAGAAGCTCAGATCTGATGTTGTGAAATGCATTACAAGAGCAGTGTGCCAGAGGAGGCTGAACTGACACATGATGGAGCCAGCAAGGCAAGTGAGCTCTGAGGTGACTAATAATACACAAAAAACTTCTCAACAATTTACACAGATGCTACTTAAAATGATTCATCAACTCAACAGGCATTGCAGTTTTAGGAAAGGAGGGTGACTTATATTTGCCTGGGAATATTAACATGACTAAACACTGTTTACTAAGCAGCCAAAACGTGACAACACTCCTCAGGAGAGAGAATACAGAATAAAAATAAAATAGCAAAGGTCTTCAAGCTTGATAATCTACACACATGCATTGTCCATTTACTGTGACTCAGGGCTGCAAAGCTGGACACCTCTGATGTCCCTGTATGTGCTTCCACAGAGATCTTCACAGCACCAAAGTTTGTGCCTTTACTGGTAAGACACACACATGGTAAAATATGTCTCTACATGCTCAGTGGAACACTTAGATTACAATGAAGTGGCATAGACAGCAAGCACTTTCCTCAGAAACAGCTGCTGGAAATATTTCCCCCTCCTTTTTTAAATAAAAAATAATTTTAACGCACAAGTCAGAACTGCTTCCTCACTGTGACACTTGGGTGAGAAGCCACAATCCAAAGGCTTTGGAGTATATTCCTATTTTCTGGTAGGTCCCTTTATGAACCTGTTTGAATGATCACTGAGGAATCACAGAATCAAAGAATGATCTGGGTGGGAAGGGACTTAAAAGCTCATCCACCTTCCACTAGCCCAGGTTGCTCCAAGCCCTGTCCAACGTGGCCTTGGACACTTCCAGGGATCCAGGGGCAGCCACAGCTTCTCTGGGAAACCTGCGCCAGGGCCTCCCCACCCTCACAGGGAAGAATTCCTTCCCAATATCCCATCTAACCCTGCCCTCTGGCAGTGGGAAGCCATTCCCTGTGTCCTGTCCCTCCATCCCTTGTCCCCAGGCCCTCTCCAGCTCTCCTGGCGCCCCTTTAGGCCCTGCAAGGAGCTCTCAGCTCTCCCTGGAGCCTTCTCTGCTCCAGGGGAACCCCCCCAGCTCTCCCAGCCTGGCTCCAGAGCAGAGCGGCTCCAGCCCTGGGAGCAGCTCTGGACTCGCTCCAGCAGCTCCACATCTGTGCTGTGTTGGGAGCCCCAGAGCTGGACAGAGAGCTCCAGGTGGGTCTCACAGGGCAGAACAGAGGGGCAGAATCCCCTCCCTGGCCCTGCTGCCCATATCCCTCCCACTGCAGGAACAGACAGGGACACCAGCACCGCCCCTCCTGGAGCAGATCAGTTGCTTTGCTTCACACGTGGAGGTCCCAACACTGATCTGTCTGCTGTAAGAACACTTCTCTTACCACTTGCTTGTTTTGCTGCAGCAAAGGGCAGGAGAGGTCGAGCTGGGGACTGCCATAAACAGGGATCAGGGTCAGCCGGGAAGGGACAGCACAGATGAACTTCACCACAGCAACTTCCACCACAGGGAAGGGGTTGGTCACTGTGCGGCTGTTCCCAACTGTTAAGGTAATAACCTGGAAACAGGCAAATGAGGAGAGAGAGTTCAGGCATGTTCTATTTCCACAGGCCCCAGTTACACTCTGATGTCAGAATGAACAAGCAAAAATACGATTCTTGGGGATTTACAGCACCATTAAGACACAGGAAGATGTAAAAGGAGGTGCATATTTCAAGCACAGTTCTATATCACCATCAAAGTACTATTCCTGGGAACTTTTCCTAGATATTCCTGTTCATTACTATCAAACTTAATTCACAACAAATCTCTTGGTAACTTAAAAAGGAAACAGCAGGTGTTCTTCTTGCAGAATGAGAACAGCCAAAAGACAATATTTATAGTCACATCACTGTGTTTAAAAACATCTTATCTTTTATTTTACATTTGTCTTTTAGCCTCCAGCAGAGCAAAGTGGTTCTAAAGCCAGAGAAAGGTATCCCAGCAGGCTGAGGCAGCTCTGGTTCCTTCATCCACTGATGCAGTGGTGCAGACTATGCAGATGCCAATGCACACACAGTCCAGACATCAACAACAAGGGCTGTTCTTTATGGATTTGCACTCACAGAAACAGCTCTGCTTTGCAGAGGGTTCACTGAGGAAGTCAAGGGAATTTGGCAGGCCCACCAAAATGCTTAGGCCTTGCAGAATTGCAGGAGGAAAACATTAAATCAAAGGTAAATGCTTTATAGACTGGGGAAGACGAATAAAGCAGGATAAATCACTTCTGCATGGTGGAGAGAACATGACCAGGTGGGAAATGACTGTGGCCACGCTCACAAAGGCACAAATAGCAGAGCAGTAAATTCCTATGACTGTCATTTGTTAGAATAAACAGAATTACCCTGGAAGGTAATGTGGTTAAGAGGAGCAGGTCAGACAGAAGAGGCAGCTTGCTGTAGTAACCTTCTGCTCTGATCCTCCTTATGCAAGCTGAAGCTGCACTGATCATGATGTTTAGTGCATCCCACAGCAGAAGGTTTCCATGACTTGGGTTTATACTGCAATAAACCCACCATAAACCACTTTACAATATAATGCTGGGAAATGTTCACTCTACACACTGCACCAGCCATCACAATGCATAAACAGTATACTTATCCAAGTTCTTTACTGGCTTATTATAAAAACAACCTCCTATGTAACAGGTATATGGTACCATAAATCTGTCTGGAGCCTGTTCTCAGCTGCCTGAGCTCAGTGTTTGATGGAGGGCAACACAAACACCTTCTGGCACTTACCCGCTCTCCCAGGCTTTTGCAAGACACTCTAACCCAGTGCTGGTTGTGGTTTTGAGAAGTAGAAGGGCCAAGTAAAGACAGGACAACGCTTTCTGCATCCTCAGCACTGACGTTCCTGAAGAACTTGGAAGGTTCTTGGACCCATGGTCCAGGTCCTCCTTCGAACAACATGTCTTTGGAGGAACCCAAAGTCACTAAAGCGATAGACTGTGGATCCACAGCCTGTAATGAATAATTACAAATTAATAATGCCATTTACACAAGAACAGAGCTGCACCAAAACAGTCACCATCACCTACAGGAATTCTGTCCTGTTGGATTATAATCAAGGGAACCCACGGATCCAAAGGAAAGTTTTATCTGCACTCTAATCACATCTCTTGCATGAAAAATTACAGCAGAAGACCCTTTATATACTTTTCTGAGCACACAGAGTATTCTGCTACAGTTTTAAACAGACAGTACTTTAAATGAATGAAATAATGTCAAACTGTGCTTTCTCTTGACAGTGCTCTCTCCAGCACAGTTCTGTGTATGTAATTATTCTCCTACACAAGTTTTACTTCAAACCTCTTGTACAAATTCTGCACTGCTCTGTATTCCTGGGGCAGCCTGTGCTGTTCATCACCACAGCAATTAACCTGACATTTAATACACAAAAACCATTTGCAGCTTGTGTTCCACAACACCATATTACTTTGGTGTTTAGTAAGAAAGAACAGCTAACAAAATTCAGTTCTTTCCACAGGTGCATTTTGAAAGGAAGAGAGAGAAGGTGAGGGTTGGCATAAATGTTCCTCTTTCCTCCCATTTACTCCCTGGTTGTATATGTAATATTAAGTTAAAATCCCATTAGAAACCAATGAGATGTAGTCTCAAGTGTCTGCCTGCCCTTGGACTGTTTATCTTTCTCCCACTTTTTAATGCTGTAATTTATTTATTAACAGATGTCTGACAGAAAAACGCTGCCTTCCCTTTCTAGGCATCATAAATATTTCAGTCTACAGAAAGGAGGGAAAATAATGTGTAAATCACTGTTCTACACTTCAAAGAAAGAGAAGTTCTTCAATGAGACATCTGAGCACAGCTTATTTTTTTTTTAAAGTGCACTTAATCCACCCCCCTTGTCACCATGACCTGGCTTGTCAGGTACCCCAGAATGATTTCACTTTATACATAAAAAGCAGCTTTACAACACCTCAAGGGGATTTGCTAATAAATGTGAATGATACCACAGATATAAAAAATGCCTAACTGGAGGGACTGTGCTTCTCTCTCACTGCTGCCAACAACTGAACAGCAAGTGTACATACTCTCCTTAGGACATCTCAGCATCTTAAAGAGCTGAGCATAATTATTTGAAGACATTTGGCAGAAAAGCGTATTTAAACCGTAAAATCATCATTATAGTCACAAGTTCCTATCATCTGCACTAACATTTTTTCCAGATTTGGGGGAAAAAAGCTCTGGGCAAATGCGTTAGACTTCAGCTCTGCAGAGTCAGTGCTGGTCTCTGAAGATGAGGTACCATAAGCCTCCTGTCTTGTATTTCCATCTACTGCTCCTGGCCAACAGTGAAATATAAAACCACCCACCTCCTGTTTTGAACATATTTATTACATAATATCAACTTGCTCTTTGTCATTTAAAGACATTTTAAGTGATGCTTCAGGAGCAGTGCCAACAGACTTACTCTTAAGGGCAGGTAGGCGGCGATGGCGATGCTGGCGCTGAGGTGGACGTGCCCGTGGGTGTAACTCACCACCAGCGTTGTGTATCCCTGAGCTTCAGCTCTCACTCTGACTCCACTGCAAAAATCAGCAGTTGGCTTAAGTCTTCCTGTCAGATAAATTAAAAATATATAAAAACATTTAGAGAGCAATGCCCAGGCATGTTAATCAAGTTCAACGTGGCTTTTTGAAGGGAGCCTACAAGAGAGCGGGAGTTTTTAGAAGGGTCCCGAGTGACAGGACAAGGTGTACGGGCTTCAAACTGACAGAAAGCAGGGTTACACTAGAGATTAATAAGAAATTCCTGTGTGTAGGGGTGGGGAGGCCCTGGCACAGGTTGCTCAGAGAAGCTGTGGCTGCCCCATCCCTGGAAGTGTCCAAGACCAGGTTGGACAGGGCTTGGAGCAACCTGGGATAGTGGAAGGTGTCCCTGCACATGGCAGGGGATGGCACTGGATGGGCTTAAAGTCCCTTCCAGCCCAAACCATTCCCTGACTCTATGATTGATGGTTCTGTGATGATTTTTCTCAACAAAAGCAGTAGCACCAGAAGTAAGCAGAGATGTGTTCTCCAACCAAAGGGGTAAAAGTGATCCCTACTGTCTTTCACACACCAAAGCATCTTTGGCACATCTTTAGTTTCACCTGGCCTGATCGGGACATGAGTCTTCACTCTGGTATAAACTAATAAAACCTCTCTCTTACTGAATATTTTCATCTTGCTGTAACAAGATGAAAGTGGCTTGTAATTAAGGCACAAAAAGTCATCCTGCTTAGCCAAGCTTTCCAGCTCAGGGTAAGGTATTCTCACGGAATCTCTCCACTTACTTAGAGGACACTTTGGGGCTGGGAGTGGTCTATTTTTAATGTCTTTTGAAACAAACACTACAAGAGCATACTACAGAGTGACATTTAACACTGCTGCCTCTCAGGAAGAGAGTCTACACCGCAGACTGGTTTTACTGGCTCAACAGCACAAGAAAGAGCTTCCATACAGAAGTCACTCCGGAAAAACTAGTGAATACATGTGAATAACATACTGAATTCAGAGGTCACAGAACAAGCAGTGCCAGTGTCCACCTGGCCCAGCAACACTAACGCCAATCTTTAGAAATAACACACGTACCTGACAAGAGGCATGTCTTAAAGAAATGAGCTTAACAATGGCAGAGCTTTGGCCAGGTTAAGTAGCTGACTGTTGTAGTCCCATGGGCAAACCATGAACAGTGTCTGAATAGAACTGAAAGCAATGATGGACAATTTGGGCAAAGCAGCTGTTAATCAGTGTTCTTGTCAGAACACAATATATGTGGGCCCCTCTCATAAGAAACCCATCAGCTCTGTTACAGAAGCAGGTTCAAAATACTGAATCAGTAGAAAGACATAAGGGAAACTCCACGTTATACAATAAAATGACTGCCAAATGCTTTTAGAGTCCCCCAAAACATCCAAAATACCAGAGCGAAGTTCTGCATTAAAAAGTAAATGTATCCTCAAAATAAACCCACTCTGATCCCCCCCTGTGAAGTCAGAACAATGAAACAGTGACTGAAAGGTGACGTGTGACAGGAACACCTTCATTCAACTTCCACAACAGGGAGGGGGTCAAGTCACCTTCAAGTGGGCTGAACACCCCCGGGTTCTCCACCTCCACCTGCAGATCCAAGTGGGAGCAGTCCCTCAGGGGGATCAATGTGCCCATCTCCGTTGTGAGGCCGTTGATCCGCAGGGGCAGCTCCAGGGTTTGGCCAACATGTGTTTCCACCCGGCAGGGTGTGAATTCCATCCCACTGGGTTCAGTGACATACACCTGGAGGGGAGAGACACAGCACAGAGGCATTTCAGAGCTCTTTGCCTACAGCAGCCCAAGCCCAGATCAGCCTGGGGATCCTTTGACTGCCCCTCCCATAATTCTCTCTTCTGCTTTGCTGATTTAAGGTGTGGACCAGCTTGTGTTGTATCACCAGGAGGTTCCATCACCAACTGGGACAGATTTAACACCCAACCCTGACGTTCACATTTTGACTTCTTCACATCTGAGCTACAGCTGGCACAGTGAGCAAGGCTGCCCAGCCTCCCTCACTCACAGCAGCAGGGATATAGATATTAAAGGAACTAACAACCCAAATATTTCCTCAATGGTATTTTTATCTTCTTTCTTGCATTTCTGTTGGCAAAACTTTTTTATAGATGTCCAGAGCTCAACATTTCCACACAGAAATCTAAAATAAGTGAACAAGTATCTACTGCCTAATCCAATAACCTTCTGCTTCAGCAAGTAATCTTGGTTTGTATTTCCATCTGTTGATCCTGTACTCAGCTTTGTTCTTCTTCAGAGAACTGGCCAACAGCAAAATATAGAAAAAGACTGGCAGAAAGACATCTTCCATGCTGTTATAGAAGGTGGGGAGGCCCTGGCACAGGTTGCCCAGAGAAGCTGTGGCTGCCCCTGGATCCCTGGAAGTGTCCAAGGCCAGGCTGGACAGGGCTTGGAGCAACCTGGGCTGGTGGAAGGTGTCCCTGCCCATGGCAGGGGGTGGCACTGGATGGGCTTTAACGCCCCTTCCAAACCAAACCATTCCATGATTCTGTGGTATGCTGATGAACAAGCCTCCCTGCACTGTTTTTCTGATTTGTTTTTCCATTAAAGAATCCACCACAGACTGACCACGTATTTCATAACAATCACTATGACCAAAGCTTTTATTTGCAGTATCTTAACTACCTCATCTTCTGCAAATGGCTTCAGGACACCAAACTATATGGTAGAGAGTTAAAACTGTAATCTGTGTGGATCAACTACTCCTAAAAGTACTACTACTAAACTTGCTCACCCAGGTCAGTAAACTGCAGTCACTCTACGAAGAAAGCAGTTCCTAACACAACAACAAAGGCATTCAAAAATAACCTATTCAGATTGTGCAATGCACTGCTCTGAAAGCTCACATGGACACGAGGATTCCTTCTGTCCTCAGGCTTTGACTTATGTTTGAGGACAACAAGTTTTAGCTGAAAAATCTTCATTCCTCTATCTCCTGCTGTAACTGCCGCACTGCTAAAAAGC
Source organism: Oxyruncus cristatus (assembly GCA_013399855.1). Taxonomy (NCBI): domain Eukaryota; kingdom Metazoa; phylum Chordata; class Aves; order Passeriformes; family Cotingidae; genus Oxyruncus; species Oxyruncus cristatus. The sequence goes on along the minus strand of VXAY01003111.1, from coordinate 102,376 downwards.
AGCATCTGGGTTGTTCAGAGAATTATTTCAGAGCAAGTCTGTAAGTGAAATTCTGAACAGATTTTAATTCGTGCCATTATTTTAAGAATTTCAGTCATTATTTTAAGGATGAAGTTTCACACCTCTCAAACTCATTTTGCAGAATTGACATAAATACTCTGAGCAAAATCCCAAGCTAACTTGCCCCTCAAAAACCAGCATTAGTAGATGAAGCTGCTCCAAACGAAATTTGGTTAGAAATATCTTCCCCAAAACACACAAACTAAAAACACTGAAAAACAAAAGAAAATAAGGGGGAAAAATGTAGGAAAAAGATCCCTTTCCATAGTTCCCTCTTCATTTTGGGACAGACTCGACCAAACACATTTTTCAACACTGTTGTCCAAAGGGACTTTGGTTCAACAGAAGTGCAGGACAACAATTCCAGCAGTGCTGCACAAGGGAATCCTTACAAACTGGGAGGTGTTGTGCAGAGCTGATGAATGTACATTGGATGCAACCAGCCCATTCCTCAGCAGTTGCCAACTGGCAGGCATTGCCTTGGAAGGAAGGTGCATTGCCCCAGGGCTTCCTAAACCCACTGCCATGCTCCCCAGAAACAGGGCCCATCACCTTTGGGAAGCCTGAGGCAGGTGGGGGTTGTTTGGCAGCCTCAAGGCAAACCCATTTCATTGCTGGCCCTGCAGTCACCCACACAGAGCCCCTGGAGCCCTGGGTGCTCACAGCCACCACTCTCAGTTTCTCTGAGGTCAGGAGCAGTTTCCTCTGCTCCCTCCCACTTCCATTCCCATGTTTAGCTCTTTCTTTGCAAAAGGCACAGAGTTCAAGCACAGATTAAAATCCTCCATTTGTGAAGGCAGCAGAGTAGTGCTGCTTCACAGCAGCAAACATAGACCACAGTGGTACTTATAGTTTCTATTCTATCACGTTACAGATCCAGTTGCTCTTAAAAGCCTGCCAAGAGTTTCATTAAGGACATTTATTTGTGTCCAAAGGACAGAAGAAGATATCTCCAAATCAGCGACACTCTACACAAAAATATTTAAGACTGGGGATTTGCAGTGTTAGTCAGAGCAGCTTCTTCACCTTCCTTTGCACACCCTTTCCTGTGAGGCCATTCCATGTGCTGTTCCTGGATTTTCTTCATTCCACACACAGCCTGATCACCACGACCAAATCTTAAGAACTGGGGATGATTTGCAGAAAGACCACAAAATCCCTCCTGGGAGCCATGTCTTTCACTGTCATTTTCTCCTAATTTTCCTAAAATACTATTTTTTCTTGTCCAGCCTTGGTATCAAGATCCGTTCTGTGGCACTGTACTCACTTCAGTCACTTCTCCAGACGCGAATTTCCTTGCACATCCTGGTATCTGCCACCCTTTTATATCACCCACTTCTCACCCTGCAGAATGCATTTTAAGTTTGTCTTGTCTGCTTAGATGGCCAGACCAGGAGTAAATTACCATTTCCTCCTTGCACTCAAAAATTCCAACAGGGAAGTCAGGAAGGGGCAAAAATGGGAGTGAAGTTCAAGCAGTGGACAGAGCCTGAACCCTCAGAGCATGAACTGAAACTAGTCACTTAACTTCCACAGTGCAGGCAGGGAAAGCTCCTGGGAACCTTTTGGAAGGGGAATGCCTATGGCATTCTCAGTTGCTTCACTGTTTCCAAGACCCATATTCAAGAGTGATCAGGGAGAAACAGAAGTCTTACCTTCATTTCTCCATAATGCAAGGGATTCTGAACATCAACTGCCTGAATAACACTGATCCCAGTATCACTGCCAGTTGTCATTACTCCTTTGACTGTCACTGTTGCAACAGCTTGGTTAGAACAGGACCAGCTGAAATTTCCACTTCCACCACGAGCCTGGAATAGAGAGAGAAAACCTTTCAAAGATTTTATCACGTATACGATTCTCACATTTCTTTGGTGTCACACCTTTGAACGTCTTGCATGAAAACCAGGAGCACATTGAGAATGAGGAAATACAAACAAAATAACACCTCAAAACTTCCAAATAAGCAAAGTGAAATAAGAGAGAGATGAGAAGACTACTACCCTTCACTCACTTGAATTTCAGCTTTCTTGATGCACATACCCTGTGCGCTCACCAGTGTTGCCAACCCAAACATCCCTCCTGCAGCTGCTCAAGCCTGGTGGGAGACTCCCAACTCCCAGCTGTGCTCACAGCCAGCACAGCACAGCACAGACCAGCACAACAGAGGGATAATCCCACTTCCCCAAACTCCCACTGCTTCTCTGCTCTCATCTGGGGTCTCAGAGCTGCTAAGCTGCCATTCTGCACCTACCAGCTTCTTCCAGTGGGATCTGTGAAGGGATCTAAAGGGAAGAGAAAAGAAGGTGGGAGGCAGGGAGGAAATGAGGCAACAGGGGGAAAAAAGGAGGGAAAAAAAGGTCACTCTTTTCTTGGCAATACTTCTTTATTTTTATGCTGAAAAATCAGCAGCTTAATCTGCAGCCATTCAATAAAGCACTGCTCCAACAACAGGTCAGTCATTCCATGAGGGAGTGGAATTCTTCTACAGAAGGATGAGAACCAGCTACTCGATATAATGGTCACATCAACAGACACACAGGATACGCCCTTGCAGGAGCCCCTGGCAGCCAGGCCAGGGCAGGACCTGCTGCAGGGTCCTACTGCACAGAGGGAAGGGCCATAAACACTTGCCAACAGACAGTACTGTCCTCCAGGATGTGCAATCCCAGGTACTGGAGAACCACAATCATTACATGCTGTCAAATGTATAGATTCTAAACATCAGTATTATGAGCTATAGGAAGTGCCTCTTGACACAAATTCTGTACAGGAAGGTACAGTGAGAAAATTTTTAAAGCAAGTTAAAAAAAAGATGACTTTGACACTCCAAAATAAATGTCAAAGTTCCATCAGACTAGTACAAAAGTGAACACTGGAGCAGTTTTTTTATGTATATTGTTTTAATTTCTTTCTGTTCATTTCCTTTAATCTGTTTCATAATTAAAGTAAAAACAAACAAGGTGATAAAAAAGGAATAACTTTTACCAGGAAAAGAGAATAAAAGGAAAACGAAAAGGAGTCTCATTTCCCCTCTTCCTTCCCTGATTACAGAAGGAGCACTGGATACAGACAAATGGATAAACAGGTAACGTGTGTGACAGAAGGAGATGCACAGATGTGGTGAGAAAGGCTGAAAGCATGCAGGAGTTCTGCACGTTTTGTAAAGGTATTTTTATTAAAACAGAGAGGTGAGCAGAAAACATAGAACAGAAACGCCCCATTCTTCCTAATTGTATTAAGTCTCATCTCCTTGCCAAACAAACACTTTGGCACAGCACTACATTTTGTCTCTCCAGCACCGAGGAGAGAAAGGATAAACCAGCTCTTCTTACAGTCTAATAATTCCCCACAGCCTGAGCTGCTCCCTGGGACAGCGATGCCTCCCCAGCACACAGCAACCTCCACAGCATGACCTTGCCAAGCTGGCACCGCACTGCTCCTAGGCATGGACTGAAGGAGGGCAGCACAACCCACCTCATCAGCACAGCTATGAACAAAGCAACCACAACAAACCAGACAGCAGACAAAGTAAAACCTACCAGTCCTTCTGATACCATCTGCAGGGAGTTACTTTAGCTATAAACAGAATCTGGCTAGATCCAAAACTCCCTTTCAACTTGTTTTCAGAAAAAGTCTACTCACCAATTTAAAACAGCCTGACAAACCATGGAGTAGGAGGCAAACACTGCTCTACAGGCAGGAACAACAGTGGAGCTGTGTGTGTACTCCTGTCAGCAACCACTGGTATTGTGGAGTGGCCACACTGGACAAATGGGCTCAGTTTCTACAAGCATAAACTCACTGAAATGTTGGAAGAAAAAGGTTTCCATGTTTTTAATGAAAAAACCCCACAGTAAAGTAGGAATACTGACACAATTACTACAGTGCCAGGAAGGAATGTTCTCTGGTGAGATGCTTCATTACATTTGCCAGGTAAGATGAGATAAGAATAGAACTGTGAACGAGGTGGGAAACAAAAACACATTTACTTTCCCTTACTGGGAAAACTCCACCAGAATTATGATGGAGTACTGAAAATGCGTATTTGTACTAAGAATTTTTACCACACTCTGCTGGTGTGGTTGGGAATAGCATGAACTAAACCAAACTAACGCCACAGGAAATAAAAGTGCAGATGTAGCACTAAACTCAATGGAGTTACCTCAGGATTTACATTAGAGAATGCAGCTTTATCCCTCTGAAACTGATTCTCTTCCAAGAATCACAGAATCATTATGGTTGGGAAAAGACCTTTAAGATCACTAAGTCCAACCATCAACCCAGCACCACCATGTTCACCACTAAACCATGTCCTCAAATACCACATCCAAACATGTTTTGAACACTTTGTGGGATGGTGACTCCACTGCCTGGGTAGCCTTTGCCAATGCTTGACAACCCTTTCCATGAAGAATTTTTCCCTCATATCCCATCTAAACCTCTCCAAGCACAACTTGAGGCCTTTCCTCTCATCCTGTCCCTTGTTACCTGGGAGAAGAGCCCGACACTACGTGTGTCACTGCCTCTTTCTGGATACTCTTTACTTGCAGACAGACCCAAAAGTCAGCACCGCTTCTTGCTAAAAGGGAGAGGCAGGAACTGCGCACTGAACACCTGAGTGCAGGGTTTGGAAATCACTGACCTGGGATAAGAGTCTGGGCTGGGAAAGCACAGTGTTCTTTGCCTTAGTTAGACTGGAGATAGGGGACACTGGGAGACAAGCCATTTGGTTCATGATGCATATGGAATAACTGACAGCTGGGGAGCAAAGACACACACAAGAAACATATGGAAAAAGTCCCTTCTGTAAAGGGAACTGAGGCTTTGCCTCCCTAGAACTTTTTATTAGGAGTATGAGGGGTGTGGTGAGTGAAGAATACTGATGTCCAAGGTTGACAGAGTGCTGCAAATTCATCTTGTCATACCCTTTTTGCAGTCACTTCCCACTCCAGTTCATACTTCCAACTCTTTCCAGCAAATGACAGCCTCTAATTATTGCTGTGAAGCTTTGTACCCAGGATGTTTCCTGGAATTCCAAACCACTCCATGCACATTTGTGCAGTGCATACATGAGGGGAGAGAGAAAAAGGAAGGAAAGACAAGAGGTGAAAGTCAGTGGGGGTTTTATATTCGTTTGGTTTCTTGATGCTTTCTTACACATTAATTCCATTAATTTCTTACACATTAATTCCTGTACCTAACATCCCATTAAATTCCTCCAAACACATTTTCGGATATCCCTGTGCCTCTGTAAGTGGTTTCAGGCCTCACTGTGCCTGCCTGAGCAGTACTCCCTGCAGCTGGACAGTTCTCTGGCATACCTGGATGGTGTACTGGTAGACTCCCGATTTTGGCTGCCAAGGAAATGTCAGGATAGCGGGTGACAGAACTATGGGAACATAGATTTCCACATCCTGCTGGTTCCTCACTGGAACTGGTAACGTGTGAACCCCTCCATCCTGCCAAATGCAAGAGCAAAGCATTACAAACGGCACCACAGGGCTTCCTACAGTTCGTGTTTAGTCCTCATGTGCAGACAAGTTGTTGGAAACATCTCAGGAGAGAAAGGAACACTACTGAGGTTCACCATGGGCTGTGTTACTTGTGAGCAAACAGTCAGCTCCGGGCAGCAAGGTGTGCTACTGGATTAAATGGGGATTATTGCTGTGCAGAAACAGGTGCCCTCGCTGATTTAAAAGGCAAAAGGCAAGGAGAGGGACACTCTGTCACTACTATTTTGAGACTGTGTCTGGGGAACCCATCTGGAGGCTCAACACCTGTGTTTGCTCTTTGCTTGTTCCACCCTGAGTTCAGCCCAAAAGACCCACTGCTCACCCCCCCGTCACTGGCCTTCACAGCTCTGCTGTCCCTGCAATGCCACCACCTCTGGCACAACACATCGTTACTGCAGTTCTGAAGGAAAACTTTGGCAGTTCCCAGTGGATCCTACTCCGCTAAGAGCACCTCTGACACAGAGAACAACTTTACTTCTCACATACAAATCCTACTCCAGGAACCACTGAAATGATTTCACAGCAAATGGGATGAAGTGTTGAAGTTTCAAGCCAAAGCAAGTCACTTGCACACCACGTGCCCTAGTTAGCCACACATTCAGTAGAAAGTTAATCAATATTAATTGGAAGAAATGTGCAGGCTGATACATTTGGCAGATTTTCATTCCAGCATTTAAGATCACTTACCAAATGATAGCAAACTCCCCCAGTGTGAGTGAGTGCAGAGCAAGGCCAGGGTCTGGCACTGGTGATCTACCACAACAAACTGTAAAACCCCCTCAGCCTGAGAGGCCTTTGCCCCAGCACGAGGGGATGAGATGTGCCTGCACAAGGACCTGCCACGAGAGAAGAGATCAGTGCTGTGCACCACTGCCTCAACAGGCCTTTGCCACATGCCTGGGACCAAAATCCCACTCTTTATCCACACAAATCCTCTGCTGACTTAATTGAGTTTTGCTCAAGTACGGATTTCAGAATTTGGTTCTTAATCTGTTCAAACAAAGCAGCTCAAACCATGTAGTTCTCGGGTTTTCTTTCGCTGTGAGGTCACTACTGCACAGCTGAATTCATGTGAGGCCTGGCAGTAAAGCAGGAGAGTTTTGCTGAGGACATACCGGATCGACTACTGCTGTCAGGGCAGCATCAATGGTGGTCTGACCCTCCTTTACTGCCTTCACATAATGATATGATCCATTCAGAGATGACTGCAGCACCTCAAAGTATTCCTTGGACAGCTCAGCATCAATTCTGATGTTCTAAAACCAGAACATTAAACAGATTGCCACAGGTAAATGACATTACAGTTGCAGAGACAGCCGTAAACATAGAGCAAATCAATAACAAATCAATGAGAAAACTATTGTAACAACACAGTTCAAACACACCTTGCTGAAACACACTGGAATTTTTCCCTATGGAAGTTTCAGTCTCTCAGTAAGATTTTACCTTTTAGATACAGCATTCACTCCACAGAAAGCTTCTTTTTTATATTACCAGCAACACGTAATTTAGCATGAATAGTACCAATATTTCTACAACTAAATAATTTATATATTACAATATATAATTTTGCCATTCTTAAAAAAAAAAAGAACAAATACACTGCCTCAACAGCACACCGAGCTGAAGCTGAAACCCAGATCTGTAGCAAGAAGCAATTATGTGCAAATAAAAGATCATTCCCATATTTTCCATATTATGCAAAGCAATAATTTAAATTTTATTAAATATTTAATAATTTATGAAGATTTTTAAATTTTATTAGCTCAATGTAATTATTTTGATATTTATTGATATGTTTTATTATTTCATCTTTATATAATTTTTATATAATAAATTATATAAAATACTTTAAAATTTAAAAATGTTTAATCGTATTACTTTTTTCTTCTTGCAAATGAACCATTTGAATTTTCTTTTCTTTGTATATTTTTTTTAAGAACTATCTATAGATTTAGTACCTAGTATATGAAATTTAGGAAGAACTTCTTCCTTGTGAGGATGGTTGGACATCCAAATGTGAAATTCATTGTCCAACTTCTTCCAGTTTTCTCTACAGCACTTAAGACTCCAACGGTTTCACATGAATCACCCAGAGTGCTTTATTTTAAAAAGGCAACAGCAACAAAAGGAAAGAAGGAAAAGGCAGGAAACAACACCCTTTGCACTGTCCTACCTGAGTGGAAATAAGAAACCATTCAACTAATTTCAAAGCAAGTCAGGATTCAGGAGACAGACCCTGAGAGGTACATAAACATTTCAACTTACATCAGATAAATACACCTTATTGCTTGATTTATCATACACATCAATTGTAATTTCATAAAGTCTGCCCGTTTCCAGGACCCATCTGTCACCTGGATGAACTGCAAATCCTGCAAAACAGGAGATATTGAACAGCACAAACCAACAGTCTCTTTCCCTAATGGATAAAAGCATTTGGCTTCTAGTGCCCACACCCTGCAGATGAACATTTATTATTGAAAGCTGCTGAATACAGAGACAAAAAAAAATATGTATTTACTACTAAACCTATTTCATGTTGAGCTACCTCTATGAATAAAATTACTTTTCTATGAGAAGTAACACGAGAAATGGAAGAGTGTATATACACCATGAAAATCACAAAAGCAAGGCAAGAAATTATATTAAGCAATCAAGAAAATCAATACCAACCTAAATACCCAGGATTTACCACATAGACAGTGCTGTTGGGCAGCCTGGACACCCCCTGCATGTGGATACCTGAAGCCTTAGTAAAGGAACACAAATGTTTAGTCAAAAGTCAAGATCAGCTTGTTCCTGGGGCTCCTTGTGCCTCTTTGGCCACTTGGAGCTAATTTTAAATTGGAAATAATTGTTATCCCCACCTCCCTGCCTGACAGTGAGCATTCTGGAGAGATTTCACTAGAGAACATCATGCTTGAAATACAGAGATGGAATAAAGCCCCATCACACTTCCACAGTGACTGAGGGGAAGAGACACGATTTAAACTGGTCTTTTGCCAACCCAATTTCTTAGAGCACTCCAAGGCATCTGACAGCTCTGCTGAGACTGAACTCCCTGCAGAGCTGTTTTCCAGGGCTCCACCAGCGCTCCTGATTTTCAGAGCTCCTGGTACAAACGAGGATGTTTTTGTGCTGCCAAGGGTGGAAAGTTTGTCCCCTGCCAGGAGGTTGTGGGTGGCAAAGTATCCCCAAGGAAGGATACTCTTGTGCACCAGGAGCAGGTTGGTCTGGCCCTGCTGCAATGCAGTGACAGTGGATGTTGCCTGGTCCAAGCTGGCAACGGGCCGGGACGGATCTCCCTTGGGATCCAGGATGTGGTTCTGGAGCTGCAGCTCATACTGCTCCGATGGCATCGCTATTTCTGCGTGGAGAACAAGACAACAGAGGAGACAATAAAAGCAAGTGTGTCAAGTGTCTGGCTGCTGTTAATTATTGCTGATTATTTTCTGTGGATGCCGAGTGCACACATTAAATCCGTACTTTTAATGTCTTGTAGAAACAGCATTTCTGTCATTGTATCAACACACACACAAGATGAGCTTCCTGCCAGACTTCAAGGCCTTTGAAGCTGCAATTTCCAGCTAATATCAGCTCACTATTTAGACCTAACATCCAAGTCATTTCCAGCTTCAAAAGAAAGAAGGAAAAAAACGGGAAGAAAAAGAAGGAAAAAAATGGGAAAAAAAAGAAGGAAAAAAATGGGAAAAAAAAGAAGGAAAAAAAAAGGGGGGGAAAAAAGAAGGGAAAAAAAGGGGGGAAAAAAAGAAGGAAAAAAAAGGGGGGAAAAAAAGAAGGGAAAAAAAGAAGGGAAAAAAAAAAAGGGGAAAAAAAGAAGGGGAAAAAAAGAAGGAAAAAAATAAATCAAGGCATTACACTTTTAAATGGGCATAAAGCCAACCAACCCACACTTACAGAGGCTCCACTTCGTGGAGTAAATCCATTTGCCAATAAAACATTTTCTGTTAGAAAAGTTACTGACCTAAATTTGATTTAACTAAGAAAGTCATTCAGATTCTCAGTGACTGTAGAATAAATGAGTCCATCTAAATGCCAGTGTTGGCTCCTATTCTGAGTTACCCTCCCCTTCACATCCTCCACAAATCTGCATGAGTATATTCTTTACAGTCACAATTTTTTTGACAGCAAGAACTAAACAGCTGTATCATTGTGTGCCTTAGGAAAACAGTATTAAATGTTAACCAAGTAGTTTAAATACAATTAAAAATTTCTCAGCAGTTAAAAATTCACACAAAGCATTAAAAAATAAAAATAAGAGAGGAGAGAACCAACCTGTGATCTTCCCTTGCCTCATTTTCTGAACTCTGTACTGAATTGATGTTCCTACCAGAAGATAAATGTCATATACTGGATTTAAAAGGATGTTTTCCAAAATAAGCAATCTGACTTCTGCAGGATGTACATCCTGTTGATGGAGGGAAAAGAAAAACAAAACAAAAAAAAGTAAGCACATTGAAAGTAGCTCATTTGAAGCTGACCATGCAGCAGGAACTTAGAATCTAGAAGTGAAAAACATCACTTGCTGCAATTGGCTCTTTATTTTCATCTCCCATCTTGTCACAACAGGGCAACACAAGGGACAGTGAATGGTACAGAGACCTGCTCTGTGCACACTGTGCAAGGATGAAGAAAAAAGTTGAGTCTCGGTGAAGATCACTTTGGTTCTGTTTTCCAGAGAATACAGGAAAACTTGAGACAGATGCTCACTGATCATTCAGCCAGAAATTCATCTTCCCCACTGTAAAACATGGTACCTCCAGGCAGCATATCCCTTAGAACTGCACTGAGCAATCCACATCCAACTCACTGGTCTATTAAATTAGGAATACAACAGATAATTGTATAAATTCTATTACAGCTGTCTGAGGGATGTTCACTGAAAACGTGCAGTCTGGCAGCAGGGGGAGATTTAAAGGAACTACAAACACAACAGTATCATTTTGCTTTCACTCACAGTATCAGCTCAGAAGTAACTAAGAAATATAAACATTAAACCAGAAATCTAAGCAAGCTACAAGCATTCAAACCCCATAAAGTCAGAGTGGTATCATGTAGAGCAAGCACATGCATTTGGCACAATTAGGAAGAGCTGTAACAAAACCACAATTCTTAACAGGCACTACAATTTGTGCCCCCTGACTAGTGTTACACACATGTAGGTAATATTTTTGTGGGACACTTTCTACAGGTATGGGTCAGATAGGCCAAGGCAATTCCACTTCCAGCAGAAACATGAAGTACAACATGTGGTAGCTGAAATCTGCCAAATCAGACCTGCAGACACAAGGTGCACTTCAGAACCCCCCATTCCACAGAAGGATTTTTAAGGAGCAGTGTTAAGCTGACAGCAGCACGATGCCAAGTACTCCCATAAGCCATAAAAGCTCTCTCAGGTGTTTGTAAATTCTATTACGGGCAAAACCAACTTTGACTGCAGAATGAAATGAAAAACTCATCACCAGAAGTTGCAGAGAAAGAACCATCCCAGGTGTGCAGAGCAGCTGGGAAGAGCACCCAGCACTGCACTGAACACCCTGGTGGCACTGACATTCCCTTCCCTGGAAACCAGAACCTCATGAGGCAGAACTGGGGATCAGAAAGTGTTCACAGGATGGAAACAGAGGTACATCCAACAGAAAAATCCTTGTTCTAGTCATTTATTTATTGAGTAAAAGAACGGAAGCATTCCAGTTGAGTCTTTTTCAGAAGTGTAAAGGGTCAAATGCTATGATTTTACTTATATATATAGTATGAATATCAGGAAAAATAAAATTCTACAGAGGCATTTGGAGTGGGTTTCTCTGTCACAGGGCCTTCTGTCAGAGGTTTAGAAATGATCTCTGGCACATGCACCAAACTCCAGCCCTTTCTGGGTGATGTGGGCTACAGAGGCAATCCACTATGGCAGAGATGCAGCACTGAGATCCACAGTGGAGATCCACAAACAATATGGCAGGGCAAACTCAGAGAAGTCCTGTAACACTGGACTGTAAAATTAAATAATAAAAAACTCCGGATGAACACAAGTTTCTTACCTTATAGACACTTTCCTGTAGTCTTGCTTTTAATTTAGAACTCCCTGTTTTCATTCCAGACACCAGAATGGTGTCTCCTTGCTTGGCAACTTTTTCCATCTCCAGTATATAGGAAGGTGGGATGTAAGTGGATTCTAGGAACTTCAGGATACTGAAAAGTGAGCCAAAAAGTGAGCAGAGAATTGTTAAATGATCTTTGTAAACCCACAGAGAGCTCAGCATCTATTCCCAGCTACTTCCATTTTTAAGCAAATTTAATATGTCTGCTTGGGACCAGATATCCAAATTTTCCTCATTTTTGAGGTATCTGCAGCTCATTTCTGTGACTGATAAGTCTGTTTGAAGCTGCTTGTGGGCTTTCAGGAGCTATCAGAAGACTGCACATGTTGTCTACAATGACCCCTCCAGTTGGTACAGTAGGTGTAGACTGCAGAAACTCTCTAGATCATTGTGGAACAACTGATATGAGAAACCCAAAGGTTATATTTATAAAAGTAAGAGCTTAACAAACCCAGAATGCAACTTTGATCCCCATGGAGAAAGCAGAATGCATTTAATCCATAACTATGGGAATACTTTACCAGCAGAATACTTGCAGTAACTGTTAGAAATTTCAATGAGATATGACAACAAGGAGGGAAGGAATTTGCCATGAACACGTAAATAACAGGACAGCAATGGAAAGAGCACCATGTTTCCATGTTTTCCAGGTTGCCAGCACCTGTGTGCACATCATGGGCTTGGCTCTATGTCACCTTCACAGCAAAAGCAGTAAAGCCGTATGGAGAACAGATACAGATTTTAACATACTGGTGACAGTTTATCATTTATTTTGCAACAGAACATTGTTATGTTATCACAGCTGTGCTAAGAGTAGAGCATAGATCAATATTAGTTTGGTTAACACCATATCTCTAGCAAATACTTCAGGAAAACTAAAAGCTCCTGTGGACTAGGACTTGGATCCCCAGTGGGAGCCATTCACTCTGCCTCTCACATCTGCAGCTTCAGGAACATCAGGGGCTTAACAGGCTTTCCCCAGGTAAAGCTCTGGGTTTGCTTCTTTAAGGCTGCAAGACTGGACTCTGTGTTTACCCAGTAGCAAAGAGTCTTGTTTGCTACCCCCACCCCAATTCCAGTGTGTTTGGAACACAGGTTTGAGGATGGAAGGTCACTCTCAACCACTCTGCTCACTCTCAGGACTGGTTTCCCCACATGCTGCTCATGCAGCCATTACATGAACACAAAGCCAGTTTCTGTAAAGGATTTCCTACATTACTTCATGTCTCTCAATTTACCTACATTTTGCTGTTTTCTGAAGACACTGAGGGCTCTGGTGCATGAGTGTGAGTCTATTCCAGAGGAAGTTCTGACTCGAGCTGTACTCAACAAGCGTCTGTGAACTGTTTGGTGAGAAAACCCCATGTTTCATGTGTTTACAGTCTGGTAAATTCACATTTTTTCTACCAGCATTCATGTTGAGCAAAGTCAAGATTCACCAGGACATAAAATACGATGAATGAACATACTGCTGCTAAGTAACACATCCTGGTGTGCTGACACCAGCTGGTGACAGCGCAAAGATGGAACTCCTGGAGTCCAAACTGGAAATATCCCACTGAGGCACTGCTAAGCAGCCTTCAATCCTGATTGGCTTAATAAAGGTGGACACTCACATTTGTCTTTGAAACCACTGAAGAACAGAACAATAAAGTCATCACGGTAAAACTAAATAGTGCACGTGCTTAATAAAATAATAACTGAAAAACACGATTACCAAAACAGACACCACAGATGGTGTGGTGTCAAATACAGGAAGGAAAATATACTTTAAAAAAAACTAATCGCAGAGTCTGGATTCTATCCTATCCCTGCCACAGGTGAGCTTTCTGACTTTGGGACACAAACTCCACCTCCATTAAATGGAGGCAGTATTTCCTTGTTACACAGAAATGCTGGAAACCACTCACATTAGTGAGCTGTAAAGCACTTCCAAGATCTTTGGACAGAAGTTCCCACAAAACACAGCACCTTAAACTCCAGTGAACTTGGTCTGTGGGTCAGTACAGATGATGGACCAAGCACCGGGGCTTATTTATCAAGCAAGTGCTTTGACTCACTGCTGTGCCTGAAAGACAATCCACTGAACACCTTCACTGAACACTTTTCATTCAATTATTCCACCTGGCCCTAGGAGCTGTATCTGGCTCACAGGCAGACACTTGCTCCATGCCAATTTAAAGTTTAGCTACTTTCAGAACTACTTCAACACCAGAACTAAGTGTTGACTGACATCTGTAACTCTTCAAGTTCAGAGAGCTCCTTTCTGAAACGGAACTTCTCATTTCCTTAAAAAAAGAAAAATTAAAAATAAAAACTGCTGAAATCCTGAGATAACAGTCTTACTGCTAAATCTTTCTTTTGCACAAGATGTTTCAGCTAGATCAACAGCTGCATCTACCTATTTATTATTGTTGCATCACAGCTACCAGAGCTGCTCATGAACACTATCAGTTAAATTACCCAGGGATGAGAGTGCCCAGGCTGCTGATTTGGCACTTACAAAAAAACCAACCTGAAACAACTGACTCTTAGGCACTATTATTTTAGGCATCAGTTCAGTAAACTGCCTGGACGTGGAGAAATGTTGATACACCCCAAGCTAACAGAGCTAGAAGTTTAGAGGTCGGTGGAACGTCCTTACCGTAAGGCACTGTGGGAGTCTGAGAACCCTCCAGCCTCGGGGTCCTTCACTATGGTCCAGTCAAACACCAGCCCTGCCAACGTGCTGAAAGTGTTCCCTGGAAACCAAACACTGGGATTAACACAAAACCACTTAACAAGCAGAGAGGCTTCCTGGGACATACACCATGACTTATTCCTCTAGGAAATGTCTCGATCTTATCCCTACAAGAAGAGCCACTGGTATTTAGTTAAAAATCACAACCCAATTGTGTCTTCTTTTCACATTTTGCAACACCACGTTCCACTTGATGTTTTCCACAAAGCCCACGAGTAAGTGCAGGTGTGCCGACCTCCCCTCCACCTGCCAGCCCCTAAGGCACAACAAACCACCTTTCCCCTTTGACCACAAACACCTTATTGTTTCTTGAATATTAGCAGGATGTATAAAATATCCTGCTAAACAACCTTTCATTTTGAAACATGCAGATCTGAGACACCATTTGGGTAACTTGATTTCACAGCACCAATGAAGTGCAAATGTCCTTCTGGTTATGAGCACAACCACGACTTATCCACAACAACAGTACGTCTTCACTCAAAGAGCTCAGACTGAGCACCTTCTTTCCATAAACCGTGAGCCACTAGAACATGAGAAACTGTAAATGTTAAAGAGGAACAGAAAGGAATAAACAGGCTGAAAACAACGGTTTAACACAATCACACTCAGGTGTAAGGAGCTGCTAATCTGAAGGATCTTTCAATCTTCAAGATGAATCTTGCTGTGAATTGCAGTGTCCACTCGCACAAATGAATGTGGAACGCAAATCCCAGTATTAACTTTATTTTAAAATATATTTTCATTTGTGTGACTCCCACTGACATTTAAATTTATATTATTAAAGGAAGAACCAATGCAAATCTATCACTGAATTCTTATTCTTAGAGGTGATGCCATTTTTAAGCCACAAGTCAACACAATGCACAGCCTATGTTATTTCTCCCATTTCTACACAACTTACTGCAGAGTTCCAAATCCCAAATAGCCAGGAATTTAAACACAAAACTCCAAACACACAAGGCAAGAGAAATAAAACTGATTGAAACTCGGTTATTTAACATGCATTCAAGTCTAACTTTAATGATCCATGTTTTAGCCAAACAAATGCAAACACACATTTTTAAGCCTTTCTCCTTTAACTCAGCTCTAGTTAAGTCACAATAAAATAACTTAAACAAAAGTTCCGTACATAAAAGAAAACAACATGACTTTTTCCCCCCTCTACATTCTACACTTAATTTGGCCAAAGTTCTCCATGATCATCTTCCTCTCTTGCATTAACAATCTTTGAAAACTTGCATTTGAGGACTGAGTTTGTCTTTGGAGTGGCTTATTAAAAACATGCACAAAAACCAAATTGCATTAATATAACTGAGAAAAAAATACAGCTTAAGAAAAAACAATTAGAATATATATACATATATATAAATTACCAGAATATATATATCTAAATATACATATACAAGTGGAAGAAAATAAGCAAAAAAACTATTCCTGAGCATATATTGATATTCACAGGAGCAGAACCATCAACATTAATGAGTGGTCGGACCCACATCAGATGTAAGATGCAGTAATTGCCAGCAGCCCCAAACAAATCCTCCTTGGCACATCCCCAGGGTCTAATTAAGGACTTTACATCCTGGGGAAAAGGCCGTGTCCCTGCACCACGGATACCCAAACAGCTCACACACAGCATCCTCTCCCTCCCTCTCACACAGGCTGCGCTAACAGCCCTGACACCTGTTCTTGTTTTCAGCAAACCTAAGTACATTTGCTGCCAATATTCATTGAGCTGGATAACTATTTTATATTGACTTTTTAACCTTCTAAATATTAAAAAAAAAAAGCATTCAGAAGTGCCTTATTCTAGAGTCTTACTTCTGAACAATTATATCCTTCAGGAAACTCGCTGCTACTCTTGAATGCTTTTATTTTAAAGTGTGCCCAGAAAGTCCACTGAGAGTCCAGAACTTCCAAAGGTCTCCCAAGGATAGATCCCAAGGTTATTTGCGTCAAAAGGAACTGATTTTGTGAGCCCCTGAACTTAGATTGGTAAGTTTAGTCCTTCCAATGCACACCTCATTTCAGTCATGCAGATGAAACACTCCCTGTGGGTTCTGAGCCACTGCTGCTCTTCAAACTCTGCCCTGAGTGGCTTCCAAGGCAAACTTCCCACGGAGCACACTCGAGAGTTGGCACAAACACCAAGCCAAGAGCTCCTTGTCACACACAGGATAAAAAACAAATTTACCTTTTGTTATTACCATATCACCACACTTCACCTGGCATTTGAAGTTTACTAACAGCGTAGGATGGGCTCGGTAAGTACCCAAAACAAACAATTCAACCTTTTATAGCTGCTTTCAGCCCAGTAGTTGTCCTAAAAATCACTTGCTTTGTGTCTCATGTGTACATAAAAATTCATTGTTGAAACCTGAGCATGAAATTCTCACCAGGTCACGGTTCCTCTTCTGATGCTACAGATGGTATTAGAAGCAGAAAAATTCTGTTCCTATTAAATGATTATGCCTTCAGTCCAAAGGCACCGACTCTTATGAGCCTAAATGGTACTTCCCAAATGTGAGTTTTTGCAGTAATTAAGGGATAGTAATTAAGCAATAGGTGGTTGGTCTTCAACATCACCTCTGAACCTGCTGGTTGATGCCTGATGAGGCTCAGATAAAATGTCCTCTTGCAAAATTCTTTAGACTACCTCAGCTCAAAAGAAAAAAAGAAAAAAGAACAGACCACTTCCCAATGTATTATCCAGAGAACTCCCTTTAAATTACTCCGCTTGGCTTCAGTCAATCAGCTCTCTCACAAATACAACCAGTGCACACATCAGACAATTACACCTTTCAACAGACATCTCCCACCAGAACACCTCTTACCTTCCGAATCCAAAGCCAGAATTTTCAGCTGCAGGGGGGAATCCTCAAGGTAGAGCTCTCGCGTTGTGGACACGATTTGGATGCCATGAATTAGATCAACTATGGCATCACAGCGAAGCACTTGTCCAGTCCCTGGAAGAGACATCAGAGAGGGCCCACGAGATCACAGCACTGCACCTGCTCCCCCAGAGCCCCAACAAGACAAAATGCACCTCCAGTTTAGCCACGGACACCAGAGCCCGACACTGAAGGAACTGAAACTGCGTCATGGCCTTGAGGACAAAACTCTCGCTGCAATGGTGGCTAAGAAAGTAAGAAAAGCTGTTCCCTTAAATCTTCAGAAGCTCTGATTTCCATCTCCACCACCGGCTCCAGGCGCTGTCTCTCAGTGCATAGGCAGGGTTTGTGCAGTGCAACGCTCAGACCTGGTTCATGGCCCAGAGAGCTGAATGCCTTTTACCCACAGGCCATAAACCCCCACAAACTCCTCCACTGCGTGACTGCAAGGCACTGAATTGACTGTCTGGTTTTGTCTGTCCCCATAAAAACTAACCAAGTACATTGTATGACAGACACTGTCATACACGAAAGGCAGTGTCCAGCTTTTGAAAAGCAAAACGTCTGAGTTAGCATTACTGATTTTCAGTACATATTTATATTCATATTTCAGTCACCCCATTATATTTTTTTAATGAATTACTCTTCCCCTGAATGCATCATTAATACCATTAACAGCTATCTGAGGCCCTTAACAAACAGAAGTTAAAACCTACACACACAGAAAGTCTAAAATGACTGTGCACATGCAGGGAAGTTTCCTGTTTGTGCCGTTTCTGGAGAGCACCAGGACACCCATTAGCAAGTGGTGCAGTTACAGAAGTCAGGACTTACCTGTATCCTCAGCGAAGATGATGCTGGTGAGCCGAGTGGGCTGCGAGGACCGCGCCTGCACCAGCGCCCTCTGCGAACACTCGTCCTGGCCCAGCGGCTCCACACTCGCCACCTCCGGCCGGCTGGAGGACCTGCAGGGATTGCGGGTCGGTCACTGCTGCACAGCAACCAGGGGCTGGCTGAGAAGCCACCGCAACAATTGACACGGGGCATGTTCCAAGCTCAGGACCGACTCTGGCAGGAGCTGGATGGCAACAGCTCCTCGAGGACTCCAGGAAACGTGAGGCTGAGGGGGAGAGCCCAGGGCAGAGCACCCCGGACAAACACAGCCTTCCCTGCAGCATGGCAAGTTCACCCTGAACGCAATTCAGTCGACCCAGACCTCCACCCAGCGACTTAACAAAGCTGCAGAGCCTGACTGTTGATCGGCTCCGAGGTGTGGAACAAGTAAAAACACACACTGTACTGAAGAAAAGGGACAAGACTTTCAGCTAAAGCTCCATTCACCACCTGTAATTGTATTTTCAAAACAACTTTGAATCAAAGTTCAGAAAAAACTGGTAGCCTTCCCCATTGACAGAACATCACAATTACCTATGTTTGCTGTGGCCAGGGGCTCTGAAATCAAGAAACATTTTTTTAATCAAGAAATTTAAAAAAAAATATTTAGTGTGTTTAGCTGAAGTATGTAACACTGTGTTTTAAAATTTGCCAAGTACCTTCTTCTACCTTAATGTTCTGAAGTTCGCAAGTAAAAGTTTGTTATTGAACCTCCTGAGAATTTTGTTGTCTCTCCTGCACAGTGCTCAGAGCGAATCAAACCAACTTCCCCTAAACCCACTGAGCTGTCTGGGGCACTACAATGGGGAGTGCAGCTCTCACTACTGTGTGCCAAAAATGTCAAGGAAAAGAACATTTTAGAGTTATTAAGAACCAAGTCTCTTCAAATTAGGGCAGCAATATGCATCTGAGGGCTAAATGTAGAGCATGTGAAATACCCAAGCAGGCCATGTCCCTTGCAACTGTCTACAGAACGTCCCTCTGTGCCTGAGCCGAGCTGGCACTCAGCATGTTGGACAGTTGGGTGCACTGGGCCGAGCGGGGACTGGCCCTGTGCGAGAACTGGGTCCAGCTGCCTCTCACAGCCCCTGCTCATGGCCAGCCCAGAGCTGTGCAGGGGGAGCAGAGCCAGCACCCCCTGAGCTGCTGAGGAGTCCAGAGCCCCAAACAGCCATGGCTGTGTGATCCTGGGTGTGCTTGGGGACCCTGGGTGTGCTCGGGGACCCTGGGTCACAGCTCTCCCAAGGGCCCTTTGAGGGATTCAAACAATGAAAGGCAGCACTGACTGTGAGGAAGCTTCTGGGGAACTGCTCTCCGTCCAGTGAAAACACCGCGCTCTCTGGTAAATGCAATCCAAACCGGGCACTGTGTCCCCTCCTGGGAAAGACGGGAAGCTGACCTGATTTAGACTTTTCTTCTGGAGGATGTCCAAAAACACCTACCTGGGAAAAATCCTGCAGGAGGAATCCAGCAAGGAGCAGGACAGCGTTCCAAGCAAACAGCAGTGGCATACATGCCTGAAGCCCCAGTCACAGGTTTCACCTACTTGTCTTTCTGGCAGAACCAACCAACCACACCAGGGAAGAAATACATTTCTTGGTAACTAAAATTGTATCCGTTAACAAAATAACACATCCCAACACCTCCAGTCATGGGAGAGTTCACAGCTGCAGCCCAGGTGAGCATGGACCAAGCTCCTTGCAGCCACTGGAACAAAACTGCAAATCCTGCTTCCGACCTTAAGCTCCCAACAATGTTTCGCTTACATAAAGGGCAGTTTTAAAGGATTTTGAAACAACAGTAGCAACTGCTGACCCAGAAATTTCACAGTATTTCATCTGATCAAGGAAGAAACAGCCCACAGCAGTATGCAATGAGCAATTTAAACACTAATTAGAAGCTTAAACCTGAAAAATGTTTGTTACATTCTATTCTGTATACCTAAGCAACGTACACAAACATGTGCATATTTTCTTATAGTAGGGTTTACACTGTTTCTAAAATAACACGTTCTATATTATTAGCACACTTAACCTCACTCTACAGAGATTAAAAGTGAACAATTACTTATTTTCCTCTAGCTTTTCATGCAGCCATAAAACAGTTTTCCACTTAGCAAGCTCCTTTAAACAACATTAGCATTCACAACCAGTAAGGCTTTTCCTGTACTTGGCTGGATAGCTTTTGAATCTGAGCATGTGGATCTGACTTATTCGGCAGGCAGGTATTTTTCAGTAAGTATTATACGTATGGAATTGACTTTTATTTAGCTCTTTACACTGCTTAATATTCTCTGCCATTCGATTTTCTGTTATTGAGGGGTTTGCATTCTTACAGGTTGGAACTGATTGTGTTTACAACACAACAGGGGTTTCACTGTGGTTTGTATTTGTTCTTTTAATATCTGACTATGAATTGTAATACAAAAACACTGCAGTTTGCACTAATAGCAGTGTTGTAAAATTAGATCTAATTACAGGATACTTTTCAGATTAGAAAAAGGGAGAAGTAAAGATCAACAAAAATTAAATTTTAACTGTAAATGTACACACACTCCACAATTATAAAGGAACTTCAAGCTTTTACAGCTGAATGCCAGTTAAATCCTAGCTGTCACTGCAGAAGTGACACTGTTAGACACTGTTTGGCCTCTCAGAGTACTTTAAAATAAGAGGCAGAATATCAGATGAATGTCTTTCTTTATTAAAAATTTTGCTGAAATGGGCCTTTCTGAGGCTTGGTTTACTGTGGGTTTATATTCAAAAACAATCTGCACGGCTCCTGTTTTTTACACCAGGACATATCTGATTTATACATCTGATGAGCCCTCTATCATTCAGCAATATCCAGAGCACATTCTGTTTTGGATGCAGGGCCAAGCACAGAAAGGAGAAGGCACTAATCAAACAGGCTGGATATTCCAGTGGCACCACTCTGGGATCACTGCTGTGTCCTGGATGGGCAAGAAAAAGAAACTTTGGCTTTAACTGACAAAGACTCTTCCAATGACAGCAGCTCTTCAGCAGCATGTCAGGGTGTGAGATTGAGAGCTGGGCCTGTCACAGGTCAAAATTAGATCCCGAGCAGCCAGCAATGGGAAGCATTTCTGGCACGAGCTCTGGATCCCATGCCAGCCTCTGTAAGAAAGAGCAAGGCAGGGAGGAAGCACTAGAAAGAAAAGTGAGGAGGTGAGGGGAAAAAAGCTGACAAAAGTCCCAGGATTTCTTTCCCTCAGATCAACCCCTCCTTGCTGAGGAGTTAATGACACTTGCAGAGAGGCTGCCACTCCTCTCGCTGGTTTCTGTTCCATTCACGGTTTCCATCCCCCCTCCCCACCCCCAGACACAGAACCCTGTCCCAATATTCTATCTACAGATCTCCCCAAACCCATGCTTGCATTTCTTTATCAACTGTTCCGTAATATCACGTCAATACCTCCCTAGATTATGCTCAATTCATTTATCAGCTGGTTCAAAGACCAGGCACCTGATACTGTTTCCCTCCCCAGCACTTCTCTGTTGATTTTTATTGCTCCAGATTTTATATTGTTCTACCAGCTCTTCACACTCAACTCAAATGACTGAATCAGCAAAAATCCACCATTGTGGAGCTGCACCAGGACTCTCAATGGATTTGATCTTTTAGAATTTGTATTAGATATCTGGGCAGATCCGTAGCCAGAGGGAAACTGGATAGTAAAAGTTTCCAAGAGCTTGGCAAGATTGGATTGACCAATACAGGGGGAACCTCATTTTTAGTCACTCTTGGGGCTAACAGAAAAATGAAAAGTGACACAAGAGGCAAAACAGCATTTGGGCAACAGTAGTTGTATGATAAAAAATAGATTCCCAGAGAATCAAGGATATGGGAATTGAACCCATTCCAAAGAAAACGCAGAGAGGGAGCTTGGCAGAGTTCCCTCCACTCTTCAGGATTTTTAACAACCCACTGGCAGATTACGTCTCTATTGTTCACTCAATCCTCTCCTAGGATGTTTCTTACTGTACGGGGAAAATAAAAAGCAGCAAGAAAAAAAAAATTAAAATCCTCTATCCAGTTCTGCTTTAAAAGCAAAGGGAAACAGCACAAAGTGAACCAAGGATAGAGCTTCTGCTCCTGGGATTTTACTCTGGTGATCAGCTGGCATGCCCATTAACTTCAAAGGAAGCAGAGTTAAGCCAGTGCTGATAGGTCCCAAAATCCAACAGAGATGCCAACTGAAACTTGAACATCTTGTCAAATCAACTGGTGCCCAAAATCATTTTACCGTAAGTGCTTCTTTTCACCCCATTTCTAGGTGCATGAAGGAAAACAGCTTGCACACCAGTGACAGTCACCTTCCAATTAGGAGAATGCGATAAATAGAAGTCTACATAAGTTGTTCTGAAATGAGCTTCGCCATTTTCACCAGTGAACAGCCTCCTACAGCTATAACTTCACACTGCAAAACCTCTCCCTTCAACGGTTCGAACCAACCAGTTGAATGTCTCAAAGCCAACTCCTGAAACTGAGACTTTCCACCAGCTCTCATCATGCATCTCAATTCTGCACTGTATGAAATTGTGTTGCAGACATGCAACTTACATATTTGTAATTTCTGCTATAAATACCCAGCCATGCTGTATACCTCAGGGGAAAATATTTCTTTGTTCTGTGTGCGTTCCCCTCCTCCTAAGGCAGGTTTCAAGGAGAGAATTCTGCTGCCGAATGATTTCATTCTTCCAGGTGTAATTTCCGGATTAAAGTAATTAACAGATAAATACAGATGTAATTTAAATGCTAACGATATCCACACACAGTGTTTTATCTCTGAAGATAGTACCACGTACAATATTTACAGATGGAAACACCATATGCTTTGAAAACAAAGCTTTTCCAAAAAACAATTTGAACGTAAAGGCAACACAAACTCCAGAAGGCACAAGCATCTTGAAAATCAGAAAATACTTCAGAGCCACGCTTGTAACTTTATCACTGCTCCAAATCTGCTGGGATAGTGACAGAACTTGACTTTTTCCCTTTGAATCACTGGAATTCTCAGACACTGCTACAATCACTTCGAAAATCTCCCACTTTCCGAGGAAAACTTGAAGCCTCAAAGGGAAAATGGAAGGAAATAAGGTCACAATGTGCCATAGACTGATTTTTCACAAATCCGGACACTCAGATACGAATTCTGAATGTTTGAGGTGAGTAGTGCAGGCCCTCAAACAGTGTCCTTTGAAGTCAGATGGTGCTGCACAAAAGCAGCTTTCACTGGTACCTCTAAACTTGCAATCAACTGTATTACACAACCTCAGTCCCTTCTCCAGAATCTTCCCATTTCCATTCCAAAGCCCTGTTTTCATGCATGCAAACCCACACATCATTTTGAAAATATGAGGAAAAGTCACTACTTCTGAAGCCATACATTTGGGACTTCCTCACTTCTTCAGTTTAACAGCCCCCCTCCGCTAACACCTCTTACTGACAGCTCTAACAGGAAGGCACAGGAACCTTGTCAGCAAGGGCTGTGGAGCTGCCTGTCCCTCCAAGTCACTGCTTTCCAACCCCCCACAGCTCAGGGCCCGCGGGGGCAAGGATGTGGAGGGAAACAGAGCCCCAGATGCAACCTGAGCACCCCCCTAAGCTCTGAGCTCTGCTGCTGCTGCTGCTCAGTCACACACACACAGCTCCTGCTTCCTCCTGAGCGCTTGCTGAGCACACGTTGAGTTTTACCACCCACATCCTGCCAGGCTCTGCAAAGCAGAAGTGAATAAATGCACATTAACGACTCTGGCACAGAAAATGACGGCACACAGAGAATGAGCTCGGTATAGTTTCCACAATTCTCAACCAAAATTAATCTCTGAAGGGCAGAAGGAGAGGATGGAAAAGGATGTTGAAGCTTGTCTGCATGAGGGATACGAGCCATTGCTGGCACCTGGCACCAGTATAACTTGTGCTGAAAGTGCCTACAAATCACCCTCATCAGTGATACAAATATGCATCAGATACAAATATGGACCAAATCTGGTATCTCCCTAGAATACAGTAATTTCTCTTTTCATCTACAGATTTCAGTGAGATTTTCAAAGGTGTTCTGACAGCTGGATAGTGCGGGGCACACGTGGGAATGGCTGCAGCCAGCCCAGCATCACCCAGCAGCTCTCTGGGAAACCAGGACAGACAGTCCACACTTCCAAGATTTTAGTAGTGCTTGATGAGTTTGGTTTTTGGCTTTACACTATGTACTTTACAACATAAACCAAATCTTTTTAGAGACTCAGCTGCCTTTAAAGATTACTTTAAGGAAAAAAGAAAAAACCCACACTTGTGAGAGTTTCAGTAAAATGGTCCATTGAAAATTAAATTACAGCTCATTTAGTAACTTACATTCAGTCGACTTTTGGATACAATTTATTACTGCTCTTACACATAAGCACCCTCGACTATGTAAAATGTCACAGATCAAAGGTTTGTACCCAGCTTAGAGAAGTGTAGGACCACCAAGCAAATGAACTGACATAGCCTTGTAAGATGTATTTCAGTAACTGCCAGCCACAAAAACAACTGAAAACTGCTACACGCATCCATCTGGCACATATGGAAGTACCATCCTAAACTTATCTTTACTGCCACTTCTCAAGTGGCTGCCTCCTGCTCATTACTGATCCAAATTACCATTCTGGGGAGGAAGGACAAGGAGCTGGCAACACTTGTCTAACATGAAGACTGCAAAGAAGTTTCTAAATTGGCACACGCTGTGGGATCTGCCCCCAGCCCCTGCGCTCAGCACCACTACGGCCTGCCCCCAGTGCGAGGCAGGAAGGGGACTCCCAGCCACAACTTCCCGGAGTACAGCCCACGTGCGCAGCACCAAAAGAACACCAGGAAAGCTTTCATCTTTCCAAACTTCACTTTGCCGTTCCCAGGTGATGCGCTCAGGCTGTCGTTACCTACACGGAGAGCAGCACTGACAGAGTCCCAGTCCGACTCCTTAATGGCCATACCCAGAGCTCCGAGCGGTCAGACCTTCACTGCTGACCACAGCGAGGGAAGGGGCATGTCCTCACCAGCAGCACACGAGTCCTGGCTGCTGTCCCCACACGCACGGAGCTGCGGGGCGGCTCATGTCGGGGTCACAGCGGGTGCGGGGGCAGCAGCGTGGGCACATGGCCTGTGTGTGGAGGCAGGGTGGGCACGGTACATGGTGGGGCGTACAGAAGCAGGTGGGTGTGTGGGGTACAGGAGAAGCAGGTGTGGGTGTGGGCGCACACGGTGTGAGGCACATGCCGGGCACGGAGCCATGGCGGGAAGCTCCTCCACAGCAGGGACCTTCCCTCAGGGCCCGGCCTTCACACACTGCCCCTCTGCAGCGGGTTTAACCCCCACTGCACAAAAAAAACAGCCTTTCCCCTCAGGGGTTATCCCATGTCCGCTCCCACACTGCTGGGCCCCCCAAACCCGGCCGCAGAGCTGTGAGAGCGCTGAGCGAGGGCCCGGCTCCCCCGGGAGCCCTCAGGCCCCGCCGCGGGTTGAGGAGCCGCCGCAGGTGCCGGCGCGGGGGGGAGAAGCGGACAAAGGGCGGCGGCACCTGCACTCACCATCGGTAGCAACCCTCGCTGGCCTGCAGCGTGAAGTTGACGCGGGTGCCGCGGGTGAAGGGGAGCAGCACCTTGGGGGTGTTGAGCTTGGAGCAGGCGGCGAGGTGCAGCAGCAGCAGCAGCAGCGGCAGCGCGGGGGGAGCCATGGGCGCGCCGGCAGCTCCGCGCGGGGCACGGAGGCCGCGGCTCGGCCGGGCAGGGCGGCCCCGAGCG
>VXAY01003111.1:54105-76026 GCA_013399855.1 Oxyruncus cristatus | reverse complement strand
AGTCAGACCAAAGTGCAGCAAATGGTGAGGAGGCAGAGATGGGGAGGGTGGTGGGACGCGAGCCCTGCAGGGCAGTGGACACCACGACCAGCCTTGGTCTGAGCCTGCTGCAGCTCTCCCCGGGGCACAGAAAGAAGCTACATTTCATCAGCCAGACCGACGCGAGCTTGACCTTTCCCTGTACATTGCTCAGAAGCCTGGTGGAACTGCATGGGGGGACAGAATTAGGAAGAAGAAGAAAAAGGAGGGAAGTTTTAACCATCACTGACAAATCCATAATAATTTGTTAAAAGCCTGGAATGGAATTTTGTGAATCACAGGTCTTTTTTTTTTTTTTTTTTGCTGTGTATTTTAAAATCATACTGCAAAATGTATATTTTACGTTCTGGTGGTGATTGGGCTTTTTAGTGGGTGGTACTGTACAGTACCTTATGTGCAGTACAGATATACTGTACAGTTCAATTGGTTACAGATGTGTTTGCTGAACACTGACAGGAACTGTTGACTTATGCAGGTAGAAACTTGATTCAGTAGGATGGAATTTCTGTGTGTTTTATAATTTGTGTTTTTAGAAACTTTGAGCTTTGAACCTGAAACTATTCTCAAAAGACCATGATATTTTGTAAGTCCAAAGTCAGACTGGTAGGGCAATCTTAATTTGTCCTTGTTCATATGTGTGATCTTTTCAACATTCCTGGTGAATTACACACTATGGGAATTAATCAAAGCTATTTAGTGAATGAAGTTATTGCATGGAGGATCTGCCTGTCCTTACCTATGACAGAGGGATGGTACATATATACAGGAGGAGAATGGATTTCAGGAAGAGCACGGGCATCTTAAATCCTAGTGACACCAGCTGCTATCCAGGGATACCATCTGAAAGTTTACCCTGATCTAATTCAGATAGTACAGAAATTAACCAGCTCTCATCTGTTCCAAGCAAGTAAACTTGCACAGGAATTTTGTTCCAAGCAAGTAAACTTGCACAGGAATTTTATTTACCTAAGAGCATTTTTCCCCACTATTTATTCAGCTAGTGTTTCATTTAGCAATACCTCAGCAACACTATTCCATTTTCTATCCCAGATGATTGTGTGCTGCTGGACAGTTCACTTCTCCCTGCAGCTCCTGACTGGATATTACTCATTTTCTGACTGCATATCCTGAAACTGTGTGGTCTGATTTAGAGAAGAGCTGAACTTTACAGCTGCAATTTAAATCACTGGGAGCTGGGCCCAGAAAGATGTATGGTGTTAAAAGCTCTGGCAAATCAAGCCCCTACACCTCCCCAAAATACAGAGGGTTTGTTTTTTTTCTTCATTTTTTGCTCAATCCATCTGTAGCCTTTCTTCATAGGCATGTTATGAAGGTAAGTTCAGTAAATCTGGGATTATTAGGGAGGTACGTGATAAAATAGCCCATGATACAATCAGTACAATGTGTCTACACCTAGTAGAATTAACACTGAGTAGGTAAGAGGTAGATAGTACCTTCCATCCTGTGCTGTGAATGATGGGAGAAAATGTCTTTAGCCTGGTACTGAGACCCACCCGCCTCACGGGAGCTGCAGGTCTGCCAACACCAAGGTGCTGCTTTTTAAAAAAACTCCTTTTCTCAAGGCTAAACATCCCCAGCACCTTATAGGACTCCTGCTCCAGACCCTTTCCAGGACACACTCAATGTCTATCTTGTGAGGGGCCCAAAATGGAATCCAGAATTGGAGGAGCGGCTTTGCTAAAGCCCAGTAGAGGGGGACGGGCACTGCCCTCATCTTGCTGGCCGCATTATTTTTGATACAAGCCTTCTTGGCCACCTGGCACCCTGCTGGCCAGGTACACACACATGCTAACAGCTAAGCTAAGCAGCAGTTCATTTGTTGGGTTGGAAGGGACCTTAAAGCCCATCCAGTTCCACCCCCTGCCCATGATACCTTCCACTATCCCAGGCTGCTCCAAGCCCCATCCAACCTGGCCTTGGACACTTCCAGGGATGGAGTAGCCACAGCTTCTCTGGGCAACCTGTGCCAGGGCCTCCCCACCCTCACAGGGAAGAATTTCTTCCTAATCTCTACTCTAAACGTGCTCTCTGTCAGTGTGAAGCCATTGCCCTTGTTCTGTCACTCCATGACCTTGCAAATAGTCTCTCTCCCTGTTTCTTGTAGGCTCCCTTCAGGGACTCGAAGGCCACAATTAGGTCACCACAGAGTCTTCTCTTCTCCAGGATGAACAATCACAATTCTCAGCCTTTCCTTGTATGAGGAGGGTTCCAGCCCTCTAACCATCTTGGTGGCCTTTGGTTCTTGGTTATAAAAGAGTCAATTTTCTATATCCTTATACCCTTCAACTAATAGTTCTTTACCTGCGCTCTTTGCGTCCTAGAGAAAAAACAGTCAGACCGAAGTGCAGCAGAAGGTGAAGAAGTTGAGATGAGGAACTTGGTGGTACATGAACTCTGCAAACCAGCTGGACACAACAAACAGCCTTGGTCTGAGGGCACGTGTGGGGTACGGGAGGAGCAGGTGTGTGTGTGGGGGGTACAGAGGCAGGGGGGTGTGTGGGGGAGAGGAGGAGCAGGTGTGTGTGTGTGGGGGACAGAGGCAGGTGGGTGTGTGGGGTGTGGGTGTGGGCGCACACGGTGTGAGGCACATGCCGGGCACGGAGCCATGGTGGGAAGCTCCCCCACAGCAGGGACCTTCCCTCAGGGCTCAGCCTCCACACACTGCCCCTCTGCGGTGGGTTTAAGCCCCACTGCACAAAACCCAACCTTTCCCTCGGGGTTATCCCATGTCTGCTCCCACGCTGGAGTGCCGTGAGAGCGCTGAGGGAGGGCCCGGCTCCCCCGGAGCCTTCAGAACCTGCCACGGGCTGTGGAGCCACTGCAGGTGCCGGCAGGGGGGGAGAAGCTGGAAAATTATTGTTGTTCTCAAATACTTCTTAGACTTAAGTGATTTTCATAAGGACCAGCAAGTGCACTTAGGGCATTAAAGCTTACTGATGAAACATGACAGTGAAGTACACCATTTGAACATTCAATGCATCTTTCAGAGCAACAGTAAGAGTAGAATAAGGCAGGATTCATTGATGTGCAACTCAGTGTCTCCTGCCTTAACACTTCTGTGGCACAGTAAAACGATGAACTGAGTTTTCTGCTCATTTAAGTTGAAAGTCATGCGTTGCAGCACTGCCTTAGCATGAGAGGAGGGAAGGCTGGGAGGCAGTGCAGCTGTGTGGTCAGTGGAGGTACCAACACCAGCGTAGGAGTTACATCAGGGCCTGACTTGGCATCGTTGCTCCACTGCTCTACTTTCCTGTTCCATGCTGCAGGGATGAGATCTATCTGGAGTCAGCCCACCATTCCTCACACTCCAGAACAGTGCAAATGCCTCCAGTCAGTGGGGTGGTTGCCTGGTGGGAGCTGGAATGGGATAGACACACGAGGAATGTGAGACTTTTACGTGCGCAGCAATGTACACCCGAGTAAGTCTGATAAAGAACACAAATGGAAATTTCTTGGTCACAAAGAGTACGATTACAGAGCGATAGAGGCAGTGCTTTAATGAGCTGCTTAATTGTGAGAGGGAGAAAGACAAACAATAAATGGTTGATCTCCAAGCAGCTGAGCCATTTGTGGATGGATTTCAAGAGATTTAAGAGGCAATCAAAATACAGGCAGTAAATAACAAAACACCAGGTGCTGATAATGTTTCTACTGAAATATGAAAATAAAAGGAGGAGAATTACTGAAAGATTTTACAAGGTCACTTGTTTGGTCTGAAGATCTGAAAAACAACTGCCAGGGAGGTAAAGGAGACATATTTGGATGAAATCTTTAAAATTAATCAATTTCTAGGGGAAATATATTTTTTATAAAGCTAGAAAAAACCTATATCAGTATATGTCATGCGGTGATCTTTTGACAGTGAAATACTTTTAAATCCTTGTTCAAAAAAAAGGAAGTATTTGAGTGGCACAGGGATGATGGACCATCTGGCCGAGAAAACATGTTAGTTTTCAGGCATTTCATATTTTAAATGTTTGAATAATCTCAAATCTTTTAAAACACTTCTGCACAAAAAAAACCTATAAAACCCAATAAAGAAGGAAAAAACCAAACCCAACACCCCACCACCACACCTGCTCCAAAAATCCAGCTCTGAGTAACTGCAACTCAGGTGACACTTCAGCAATATAATAGGGCAGTGAGGTGTGGGAAGTTATTTTAAAGTGTACTGGGTGACTGGGTGAACCTGACTCAAACCAGCTCCAACCGCAGCCCTTGTAGGTATCTCTGTACTCGTGTGTTAACAGTTTGGGGACAGCTCTGTGAAGTTCCAGCAGCTGAGCACGTTACGTACAATTTAATTGTAGGAACAGTTTCATTAAACTGGGGGAATCATGGCTCACACAGTAGAGTGATGGAAAGTATTCTCCACTATCACACTCATGAACTTCTCAAGTAAAATAATATTTGACTTTCAGGCTAAAGAGTGACTGACAAGCAATTGTAACATGTTTAATGAAAAGACTGTTCCTGTAGGGAGGAAGCTCTGCTGGGAGGAGATGGGGAGTTGCCTACACCAGGGTGAGGAGGAGATGAAAAGGGCAGGTTGACAGACATGGAGGAAGAAGGTGGTGTGGGAAGAGTAACTTTAGAGGAGAAGAGCAGTGGTGGGTCTCTTTTTTGTCTGATGCTGTGTTTAAGCTGCAGAGTAGAACAGTATCCTGCAAAAATCGCTGGGAAAGATGATCAGGTTCCTTCCTCCTTGTCAGGCTGCTGCTGCCCTTGTGTCTGTCTTACCCCCCACTGACCCCAGAGTAGGTGCTCTACATGTGTTTCCTGGCTGACTGGCTCTATGGCCTTCATTGCTGGGCTTTTGCTCAATTTGCTGTCTGAAGAGCCTTGCAAAGTATCTCCACCAAAGGAACTTCAGGCAAAGAAAGAGTTAAAATAGTCCAATATATTAAGTGGTACCTAAAAAACAACAACAATTAGGGTAATCAGCCATTGGAATGGGCTGCCCAGGGAAGTGGTGGATTCTCCATCCCTGGAAGTTTTCAAGACGAGGCTGGACGTGGCACTGAGTGCCATAGTCTAGTAACCACAGTGGGGTTGGGTCAAGGGTTGGACTTGATGATCTCAGAGGTCCTTTCCAACCCATCTGATTCTATGATTCTATGAACAGAGGAACAACATTACAACTGGTGTCCCTTAGTACCAGCAAAAGGCTTATGGAATCCCAGAATGGTTTGGGCTGGAAGGGACCTCAAAGCTCATCTTGTTCCGCCCCCTGCCATGGGCAGGGACACCTTCCACCAGACCGGCTTGCTCCAACCCCATCCAGCCTGGCATTGATCCCGCCACCAGAAGCACAGGGAATAGGTTCCTGCCTCTGCATTGTCTCTGCTCAGCTGCTCCTGCCTCCCACAGAACTGGAGCTGTAAGAGGAGGCATTACCCTGCTTCCTTTACAACAGGTGTCACAGACTTCCAGCCTACGTAAACCAGCAGTCCTTCTTCGGTCATGTCTTCATCACTTCATCACTTTCCCCTCTAGTAATCACATTCAGTTTACTCTACGAGACTTTCTGTATCTTCATACACGTACTGAAGGTTGTATGACAACATCCTCTCAGCCTTCCAGCTGTTCCCTACAGAGGTGATGATGGATGGACTGCAACTATAAACCTGACCGCTTTGGTTATGCCCGCCAGTGTTTTCCTTCCAGGGTGTCTGGCCAAAGCAAGGCATAAATTCCGTAAATGTCCACAATTAAGACAGCCAGTTAATGGCATCAAGGAAGGAAACTTTAAAATTCCATGGAGGCTGATTTCCTTCAGATTACTCAGACAAGAGCATTTGTATTTAGAAAAGGGATAAAATAAGGGCCAAATATAGTCTAGTCTGCCAGGGATGTCACTAGGAGTTTTTGAATGTGTCCCAGGTAAGACTGAGGCCCAAAGAGAAATGTAGCTCTTTAAATCCCAGTTTCTCTGCTATAAATCCATTCGATATGCAAGACTTCCCCAGATGGTATAAAACACCAAGACCTCACTAAATTATTCAGGATGAGTCTGATAACACCGAGATTATGAAACAGTAACATCAGATAAAAATAAACGTTTTTCACTTCAGAGTTTATCTACCTTTCTAATGTAAATTTATGGTTATTAAAGGAGGTTATTTATAGCTGTCTTTTCAAGCTCCTATATAGCAGTGCTGCTGCCTGTGCCTTTAGACACAGATAGAAATCATATTAATGAGCTACTCACCCAACAACTCAATGAATGCAGGAGTGAGGAGAATTCACAAGATGAGACAAGTAACAAACAAAAATCCCAACCTTTGTTTCTGCTTTAAATACATCAGGGTAATTTAGGAGAACACAGTAGTCTTGAGTCTTGAAAATAATGAATACAATTTATAAATAGGCATGTGAATATGTTTAATGACTTAGTTAATAGTACCAACAAAAGTGAATTTGGTCATTTCAAGGTTACTTGGTTGCAAATTATGGTATGTGCAGCTCAGAAATCTTACGTGGGCAGTCAAGTACTCTGAGTCTTTTTTAAACATTAACACTGTTTTGAATTGGTTTGCTATTTTTTATGCTTTAAACACCATCAGGGAACAATGTATAAAATCCCATCATCTCTTCTACTTTTCCCATTCTCTTTATGTAGAAGTCTTCTGATCTCACTTATCTCAGCACTGGCAGTGATCTAGAGGGTTCTGTGCCTACACAGTAAGGCTCTCAGACTCGCTCTGTGGGTTTCCATCTATCCTGGCACTATAAAATGTGCATTTCAATGGTTAAATTGCATTTTTTTCAGTCAAAATTAATTCTGGGTTTTTTTTTTTAGTATAGGCATAAGTACAACGAATTCAACGTCTCTTGCCAACGTTGAAGAAACCTACTACTACAAATAATATTACAAACTTAATATTACATATAATACAAATTGCGTTACATGTACAATGAGTCCTTCTTCAGAAGAGGCATCGCTTCCTGCAGTACAATGTTGGTGGAAAAGCAGGAGGGGCACCACAAATTATAACAGTTCCTGTGCACATTGCACTGAAGAGACCTGATTTCTATTTTGTCTCCTAAATTCCTTTCAGGGGTCACTTTTCCAGGTAGGCTGCTTAGCAATCAAGTTACTGTGGGAATGGAACATTCAGCGCTGAAAAATTACATCATTTCTGAAGCAAAAAAGTTGTCTTTGATGGGAATTTGCAGCTGCAGATTTGTAACAAATAAAGAGGTTAAATACAATGTCACAGACAAATTCCCTGCAGATAGGGAGGCACAGGTGGTAACCAGAACCAAACCCAGAAGCAAAATCTGCTTTGACTAGAACCTATGGAAAACTGTAGTAAAACAAGGCACATTTTCCAAACATCTTTATGGCTTCCCATGGAAAGGCCTATGAGTTCAGTAATACAGGTTTAGTTTATTAAATTATTAATTAAACACATTATTACACCTGTACACTTTCTGTGGAGATTTGTGCTAAGAAGACTTGATCTCTCAAAATGTTCAGGAATGAAGGAGGTTCATTTCAAAAGCACGTGAATATTCATTAGCATTTTTTGCGTTCTTCTGTCTCTGGTACAAAGTTCAAACAACGGGATTTGTACTTGGGAAACACTAATTAGACTATTTTAAAGCTGCTGTATAAATTACACTCTTTTTTAGATGCTGAAGTATAATAGCTCCAAGTCTAACTTTAGACTTCCTGCTGATTGTTTATAACACATCTAAGTTATAATATATTGTTTTTATAACAGTGACAGAACACTAGGAAACTGCCCTTTTTTATGTGGCTTGGTGATGTTTGTTCCAAATATATTTTTTTTTGCTTACAGAAATGTCCATTACACATTCTATACCAAAGAGCCAGAGAAAAGTGAGGATTTTTCTGATACCTAGAAAAAACTAAATGACTTTGACAAGGCAGGATGTCCTGCCAACATGATTACAGCTGCAGTAGTTATCAGTTTGGTTCACTTTGCTCATCTTTTACTTCAGGCTTGATTAGCTATAAATTCTATAGCTTGTCCCCTCTGGATCAAATACCTAAACAAGCTTTGATGTTCCAAGGATTTTCTAGCCAAGTAATTTTGTAAGGGGGAAAATGCTTAAGGTACTGTTTGATAACTCAGTGAGTCTGTGAATAGCAAGGGAAACAAGTATACAGAAGTGATATTGCCTCTTCTTTTTCACTGGCTTTCGGTTTTTCTCAAGTAGCCTGCTTTTTCACAAGACCCATAAAAGTCAGTAGAAATTGCAGGTGCTTGTACTTGCAGAGCTTTCGGTGGGTTTTGGTCTGATTTTAATCACAACTCATCCTGATTTTCACTGTCAACAGTGTTGTTCCCATGCGGAATTTAATTCATTAGTCTGTCAGTTTTCAATTCAGTAGGAGGTGAATATTAGTATGTCCCAAGGATCTGGGCTGTAGTTAGTACTTAATACACTCATTAATTATCCAGAAAGGCAGAAATGAGGGGTAGAAGAGAAAAATGAGGTCAGCAGGATTTGCCGATGACAAAATTATTTAGTGTAACTCTTCCGAAGAGAAGGCTGTGATGAACTTCATGGGAACAGAACGAGACAAATTGGCAGCATAATGGTTGATGAAATTCAGACGTTGACAAATGCAGGGGAGAGCACAGGGAATGGAAAACTTGAACTCCTTGTACCCATGGCCCTGCTCTAACTTCTCACTAACTGCTGAGGGACAAAGAACACCCAGCTCAATTACAGCCTCTTCTCAATGCCCAGCAACACTCAAAACCTAAATGAGGTGGTAGAATACAAAAAAATTGCCTAGAAAAGACCCACGATACAGTGGGAAAACATTTGTTCCTGTTCTACTTTAGACTTTGCAATAAGCCAGGGTCATTCCATCTCACAAGGAGATACGGTAGGAGAGGGCCATGTCTCTAACAATTCCTACATCCATTGTCCAGCCTATCTTGTTGCTGAGGCAGGAAGCTGGAAGCCCATTGTTATAACATGTGCTGGGCTGTGTGGGAACCTGTGAAGGTCGTTTGCCTCCCTCTGCTTTTTGTGCTCAAGCTCAGGGCCACTCAGGGATATTCTTGTGATTGTATTGTTGATTTATCCAGGGCAGAGCTGCTCCCTACAAGATGCCATCAGTCTGCTTTTATTCATTTCTGATCACCTTGAGCACATGCACATCCATCTCCCATTTTATTTCCCCTAACTAGCTGCCATCTTGGCAACACCACTTTTTATTTTATTTATAAAAGTTTCCTCTTGGGATCCAGGAGACACATTTGTACTCTCCTTTCTTCCCTCATTTGCTTTTCTTACTGGTTTTGGTTCCTTTTGAGTGAGTTCTCCCTGTCTCACATCAGTTCTCTGCATAGCAAGCACACTAATCAGGGGATAGAGAGACAGCAGGATCAACTTAGAGGTTCATTAGCATTACACATGCTGGTTGGAGCCAGGCTCAGTTACACTGGAAGCAACACTAATCCTACAAGACTAAATATCTTTGTTAGATGAACTCTGCTCCAGCATAAAATTGCAACTTCTCACTTTTTCTCCAGTGGAATTGCCAAATAGTCCTTGTTAGTTCTGATGGTAACCTACAACCAAAACCACAGAAGGGTGTTTGTCAACAGGTTTTCATGCAATTTGTAAATTCTTTGCTCCTTTTAGTTTACTTCTAGTTTAGAAGTCTAATTTTTTCTTACTTTTCTCATGTAAGAGGTTTGCAACAAGTGAAACACAAGAATAAAAATAATCTCTGTATAGCCCAGTATTGGCTAATTTTACAATCAGAGTTCTACTTAAAATTTGTAAATCCTGTAAGCATTTCTGACTGTAAGAGCCCCCAAAATGCCATTCTGATTTATGTAACAAGGTATCTGACATAATTCACAGAAAGAGGAAAAAAGCTGTAAAGCAACTCTGCAGCTGTAGTTTCTCCGTGTGAATTATTCTCCGCATATTTTTATGAAATAGCCTAAATTAATTAAAAGGATGCCAATTTTAGCTCTGTGTTGATCAAGTGAAATGACAGAGATTCCCAGGAGGACATTGTATGAAGGCCTGGGTTTTTGGAAATATTTACGTTGATGAGAAATTAATTCTTCCCTTATTAGTTCTCATTTCACAAACAGACTCTTCTTTGTTCATAACTGGCTGCTGTAACAGCTTTGAGTCTTTAATTATTACTAATTATTGACTAAAGATTTGTTATATTTGAAAGCTGGAGCCTTTTGGTTTGAACTAATGAATAGGAGGGGATGAAGGAAAAAGGTAGTGAATTATTCACTAACATTTGGCTTAATTACAATCAAATGACCCTTTCTGAATTGGAAAGCACTTGGTGAAAAGCAGAAGACAAATGAGATGTTTCAGTATAAATAATGAACAGCTCTATTTTTTTAATTTAACCCCCACATTAAAAAATTAAACCAAGCCCACTCTACGCTATCCGTTCTGTAGCCTGGCAATAAGATGTTTTTGTGAGTTCAGAACACATTCTGTGTGACCTTCCTGGAGTTTTCTTTCAGGTCTGACCTTGCACCTGCTCAGCTTTAGGGACTGTAATTCTATCCCACTAAAAGAATGATGCTGAAAGCTCCATAAAGATCTTTTTCTTCCAGCTTATGCCCCATTTTCCTTGTGCAGTGAACAAAACAGAGGAGTTATTTGCAGGACCATGTGCGTGTGAGAGGACTGTATTTGCGGAAACAACATTTGCTTCAGAATTCAGATGTTAAGCAATATCTCAGTCACTTAACTACATTCTTTTCTTAATCCTAGAGGACATAACTCAATTAAAAACAATTCAGTAAGGCATAAGATACTCCTTCAGTGCAAAAAACTGTCCGTAAGGATCTAAATATTTTATTAACTTCCCGAATTCTCTTAAAAGTGCATCTTTGTGACTCCAGGTGCTCTGTCCCTCAGCACGTCTGCGTGTCCTTATCCTTGAACGCCCTCTGAATGGGCAGAGTTAAATTGCATCTTTTGCTGTGAATTGATGCAGGTTTGTGAGCTGAGTGTCTGTGCAGTGGATGATGCCCTGCAGATCACAACAGCTTGCATCATGCAACAGTAAATTGCTGGCATTGTGGAAATACTGTCCTGAGTCCTGCTCTAGACTCCTCATTCCTTTCCACTGGCACTGGGTTGCTGCGGGTAGAGACCAAAGTCAAAGAAGTTAGAAGGCCCAGCAAGGTATCTTTTGAACAGATAAATCTACTTTTCTAGCAGAGGGGGCTGAAATGAAGTGACAAGCAGAAAATAGATATTTTTAATGTTTCTCTACTCAAATGAAAAGGTTTTTTTTGTTTGTTGGTTTGGGTTTTTTTGTTTTGGTTTGGTTTGGGTTTTTTTTTGTTTTGTTTTTTAAAGTGTGTCTTTTAACACACTAGAGACAATGGGAGACAACACATCATTTCCAAATTTTCATCAATAACGAGTGCATAATGGTAATTAGGTTTTACCTATGGTATTACAAAAGGGCATTACATACTTGGCTTAGTAATGTAGCTGAAATAGATACACTTTGCAAATTTTCTATAAAGTGTGAGGCTTTACTTTTTGATTAATAAACCAAGAGCTTATATATCTGGTACTGAAAACCAAGGAGGTTCCCAAAGTTCTGTGTTTACATGGAACTGTCCTTCTCCCGTTTTCCTCCTTCCCTTTTGCTCAGCCGTGGCTCGTGTCCTGGTTTATGGAAAGAGCAGAAAAATGTGATTGTCTAATAATTAACCAAGAGGGTAAACTACTCAGTGTTCCAAGGCAGACACCAGGAAGGAGGAACATTCTCTGGAGAGGTCAAAGTAGTGTGTGTGGTGCCAGGGATAAACAGTGCCTATCCTTGACTGTGCCACTCGCAGGCAGCAGCTCTGGCCAAGCACTTCCAGGAAGGGGAAGATGAAGCAGAGGGAAACCCAAAGCATACTGCAGTGCCAGGAGCAGCATCAATGCATGTAAATGTTACCTGCAGCTTCCTCCAAACCAGCCAGGGTAAGTCAATCCTCAGTTCTGGAGAGAGCTATTTACCAGGGATTTGTTTCTAAAGATCTGGAACTTTGGGTATCTGTTGGCTCACCCCGAGTCCTCAACATGCTGGGAGGCTTTGAGGAGCTCTCAGTAGGAACTGGCATCACACCCAATGAGAGGAGCATTTCCAGTGGGGTAAGAGCAATCTGTGATGACTGATGATGTGCCTCTGGCCTTCATTTGAAACTAGGAAGAAGGTGCCTCCCCAGAGGTTTGGCTGTCTTGGCAGTTTAAACAAATGAAGCAAATTGAGAGTGTTCAGATGGGACTCTGGGAAGTTGGCTTCCAAATTTGGCACTGTGGAGAGGGAAATAGTGGATTTTATCTCCTTCTAAATCCATTCGGAAAAAACCCCAACCATTATTTGCTTTCTTTTTTTTTCACAAATGCCAATGTTCAGTCATGCAAATATTCAAATAAACCAATAATAGTTTGCCAGAAGACAGGCTGCTACAAAACATACAGACAAGTTCAGATAAAAATATGCTAAAAATGATAATAATAAAAAAAACCCACTGAAAAATTAGTAAATACCAGAGTAAGATTACGTGGGCAAACTTAATACACCTCCTTTTTCACATGTAAGATTTTGTAGTCTTTAATTCCCTGTTCAAACACTGCTGGTATGTGGACAGGGGGACCTTTCAGAAGAGCCCCTGCTCTGCTCGAGGGCACAGAAATGATGATACTTGGTTATGTTGTTTCCTCCTCAGTCTGCACTCAAGAGTGTGCCCTGAAACATTATCTACTTCATGTGACAGAGACCACGACCTGTTGAAGAATAATCATTTTCTTTTCCTGTCACATCCCCCCATCCAAGGGGCCCCACTGGCGAGCACATCTTCCATTTCTACAAGCCAGAAAGGTTGTATTAGTCATAGTTGTAGGAGTAGGGATATTAATAATACTAAATACACCAGTGGACAATGGAGCCTTGGATGCACAGTTCACAACAGCTCATTTGGGGTGCCCTAGTTTGAGGCATACTCAAGGATTTCTGACATGGATACATTTAAATTTTACTTTTATTAATCTTATATATGAGCAACACTCTATTGCCAACCACGGAGTGCAACCTTGGGCACCCCCTGAAGAGCACATTGTTAGTGAGCGTTTGATGAAAAGCTTTGGTCCTAATTATGCTCCGTTTCAGAGACCAGGTTGATGCTGCTCTCAAATGGGGGCAGAACAGAGAGAGTAAACAGGATTGCGTATTTTGGTTCACCATATTCAGCCAGAACAGTTTTTACATAGTGAGTGACCCCATGACTGGCCCCAAAATGGTGGAGTGACCCCATGGCCTGCCCCAAAAAGTTGGACCGACTCCGCTTGGCTTCAGTCAATCAGCTGTGTCACAAATACAACCAGTGCACACATCAGACAATTACACCTTTCAACAGACATCTCCCACCAGAACACCTCTTACCTTCCGAATCCAAAGCCAGAATTTTCAGCTGCAGGGGGGAATCCTCAAGGTAGAGCTCTCGCGTTGTGGACACGATTTGGATGCCATGAATTAGATCAACTATGGCATCACAGCGAAGCACTTGTCCAGTCCCTGGAAGAGACATCAGAGAGGGCCCACGAGATCACAGCACTGCACCTGCTCCCCCAGAGCCCCAACAAGACAAAATGCACCTCCAGTTTAGCCACGGACACCAGAGCCCGACACTGAAGGAACTGAAACTGCGTCATGGCCTTGAGGACAAAACTCTCGCTGCAATGGTGGCTAAGAAAGTAAGAAAAGCTGTTCCCTTAAATCTTCAGAAGCTCTGATTTCCATCTCCACCACCGGCTCCAGGCGCTGTCTCTCAGTGCATAGGCAGGGTTTGTGCAGTGCAACGCTCAGACCTGGTTCATGGCCCAGAGAGCTGAATGCCTTTTACCCACAGGCCATAAACCCCCACAAACTCCTCCACTGCGTGACTGCAAGGCACTGAATTGACTGTCTGGTTTTGTCTGTCCCCATAAAAACTAACCAGGTACATTGTATGACAGACACTGTCATACAACACAAGCTCCTCTCTTTCTTCTCCAACTACTTCTTGCAATATATTTAAGCCAGACTTAAAAATTCCTGTGCATGCCTTGTTGTGTCTGGATAAGTTAAAGTTTGTGACTTGCCTTACTTTGGATGTTGGTTTAAAATTTGCCAAGTACTTTATTCTACCTTAAGTTTCTGAAGTTTCCCTTTGTAAAAGTTTGTTCCTGAACCTCCTCAGAATTTTGCTGTTTGTCCCATGCAGTGCCCAGAGAGAATCCCACAAACCCACTGAGCCGGACGGGCATTACAGTATGGATTTTACATATGGAATTGGTGAGGAAAACAGAAGGGGTCGCCTTTGTCTGAAATTTATGAAGGGTCCCTGGCTGTGAGACTTTCCAAAAAGTATTTCTTTATTGCATCACTGTGCACTGAGTTTATCTTTGCTCCCATATCCCCTCTACTGGTTTTTTATATGGAAATATATGTATATATTTATCCATCTCATGGTTTTTCACCAGTAAGAATTTTTATTGCAATACAGCTAAGAAGTGTTACCTTGTTCTCAGGAAAACAAATATGGATCACATGTGGGAGTGTGATGCAGCAATATGTGTCACAACTAGATTTTGGGTAGGTTCTGATGGCTCCTCTGGCCACACACCAGAACACCCCAGAGCTGTGCTGTAGCTGCTCAGAGCCAATGCAGGCTCATCTCTGGCACTTTATTTTCTTGCTGGCAGGGTTTACCTTCACTTCATAGATTCCTGGCTTCCTGAAGAGTTTCCTGGGCACAAAGCAGAGCAAGCACTGTGGCAGAATCCTGTCTCTTCCCTCTCATTTCTGTGAGCAGTACATCAAATTCCAGATCAATATTAATTAAGTCAATTTTTTTAGAATGTTGCATAAAGTGACTAAAAAATTGATTTAAAAATACCACTGGGATGTTCCTTAGGGAATTTGATCACCGTGACTTGGAGGAGTGTTTCTCACCCTTTCAAAACAAACACTGAATACCCCTCACATCTGCCATGTGTGCTGCTTCTCTTTTGAAATGCTTTGTGTAAGAGTTCAGTTCTTCCCTTCCAAAACCACAGTCTGGCTCAATGCTGTGGTGAAGGATGATTATTTTGGAAGCTGTGTGGCCTTATTCAACTCCACTTTACCATGCTGTCTCCTTGCCATCATCATTTCATTGCCCTTCAGCAATGGGAACATTGGTTTAGGGATGTCAGGCATAGGGCACCGGATTGTACCAGCTCTCTGTTTGCCAAAACAAGTGACTCAAAACATTGATATTAATTCATAATGCCTCTATAGTTTGAGTGCCAGTTATCTGATAATTCACCTCTAAATTGTGTGGTATAATTACGTCTCAAATACCATGGTGTTTGAGAACAAATAAAATGTCCCATCTAGTTATCACAAGACATCCCCATCTGATCATGTGAACACCTCACGGTGCTGGTGAGGAATTTCAGCTGAAGGCCTTTGACTCTGAAGGAGTTTCTGAATAGTTTTGAGCTTACCCAACCTCCTAACTTTGGAACAAAGCCAGTTCCTTTAGGAATGTTTTATATTGTTGTGGTTCCCTTGCTTTTCTCAGCTGTGCTCAGGTGAACACTGAGATTGAAATTCCTCCAGGATATCTCTGGGGGCATTGTTGCATTGCAGTTTATGAATCTACAACTAGCACAGAAATCAGAAAATACTGAAGAGCAGTAATGGATTTGGAAATGTTTCAAGTGTGTTTTGTGCCATAATGATTTTTCCCCACAAGCCACACCTCACTTCCTGAACCCTGGGCTGCTCTCAGGACAGCAGAGGTGTTCAGGTCACTGCAAATGCTGGTTGTGCTGCTGGTAGTAGAAAATCCAAGCTTCTGGTTGTAAGTGTTCAAGGCCAGGCTGGATGGGGTCCTGAGCAACCTGATTGAGTGAGTGCCATCTCTGCCCATGGCAGGAGGTTGGAATGAGATGACCTTTAAGGTCCCTTTCAACCCAAACCATTCTGGGATTATGTGATACCTTTAGAACATAAAAGTGCATCTCCTTCCCCACCCCCAATTTGTTTGAATTCCAGTATCAATGTTGCAATTGTTACCTTGGTAATGGAAAATGTGCAGGAGGCCATCTGAAACAAAAAATGTCCTCAAATCTGAGATTTAACCTTTTCCTGCTAGTCTAAATAGTGTAATAGTATTCTTTCAACCATTTTGCCAGTGTTTATTACACTTTTCCACCAGCTGAGTACCAAGCCTGATCGTGTTTCTGTTGAATGTACTTGGAAAAGGTGGGGCAGAAATTTGTGCTGTACTTCAACTCTTTCTTCCGTACTATAAGCAGACTAACTATCACTCAGATTATCAAAGCACTTAAAAATCAGAACAGGGCAAATATCAACTAAATGTGCTCAGCTGAACATGCTAATTATTAGATGAAAGCAGGTTTTGTGTATCTGGTTGTTCTTAGGGCTGCAAACCGTAATGTTATGCACAACCGTGGTTATTTCGATAGATAACAGAATACTAGACTTCAGGGTGTGTCTGTAATTGGCAATGAAATTAAAAAAATTATATACCATACACTCAGTTACAAACATGCTCTGGGAGAATGGTTACGAATTAATTTGTAGACTAATCTGGAGTAGCAGAGAATGTGTTAATTAACTTAATTGTGTTTCCCTCCTGTGCTCAGGTTCACCCAGTGAACAGCAGGCTGCACCTCCGGAGGGACCTGTAAATGAGTCACTTGCGTGGAAAGGTTTTTTGGTTCAGAAGGCACCTCGTTGTCACAAACACAGTTTTCTCCAGTTTGATACTGACTTGCAGATGTTTACCGTTGTATGAGAGTAAACCAAGTCTTAGGGCTTCCATCACTGGCTCAAGGCACTGAGTCCCTCCAGGGGATTTGAAATGGATATTTAAAGGCTGTTTTGGATAAACCCTCGCTGGGATTTGTATCATCTGAATTCTGTGGCAATAGCCAGCATCTCTCACCTTGAAAGTCACGTGACACTGAGGGCACAGAGTGGTGCTTAGTGGATCATGCCGTGTTTTGAAAACTGAGGGTTTCAGTCAGGTGTAATTCAGAGAGCGAGAAGCACTTAGGCTAACAAGAGTGAAGATAATTGTATCTTTAAGGAATATTCAGGCCTTACATTTCCAGCAGCTCTGAGCAACAGCAAGGGAAGGGAGCTGTATCAGTTTCTGAGCTATAAAAAGCACAGACCTTTTCCTGCTCTGCTGGATTACAGGAATCAATAATTTCACATTTTCAACACACCACCGAAGTAAATGCCTGATCTCAGTCATGTCACCCCGTGGCAGATCAAAGCCCTCAGGATCAAAGAGATTAAAGTAGCACAGGCTCTCCAAATATTATTTTCTGTTTGAAAAGCATCAATTATATTACTGTAGAAATTCATGTAATGAGTTGCTATCAAATTTTTTTACAGAAAAAGTCAGTCCCAGTGTAAATAAAAAAATCCCTTTTCTATATTTTCCTTTACAAGTATTTCATTCCTGATTTTATCCACAGATTCCCTGATGTTACCTGTCTCAAAAGCCTCAACTCGAAGAGGTCTGAAAGCGAAGTTTTTGCGATGTGGCTCTTATGTCAGCCCCGAAGGATTGCCCTGGGAGGAAGGATATTTGGCATCTCAGAGCTGAAGCAGAATGAGCTGATTCACACAGTGAATCCTCTGCAGAGGACAGGCTGTCGTGACAAGAGCGGGGTGAGATGCGGAGGTAGCTCAGCTGCCTCCGTGGAGGGGAGGGGAGGAGAGCTGCACATGTCAGGCCTCATCAGATCTACCGGGCTTATCCCAACTCCTGCATTATTCCAGCTCCAGGCAGTAACTGCAGAGTTTCCAGGAGGTTAAAATAATACTCTGCCTTCCATCACCTCGTAATTTGGCCTCGCACGGCTTCGTTTGTGAGGGAGGTGACCCAGAGGTTACATCAGTGACCTGTAGGCTCAATTTTCATTGTGTCATGAATTTGCTACCGCTGACTTTTGTCTACAATTTCACTGTTTCTTCATGGGGAAAAGCCCTTGTTGTGTTGCACCATTCACCATCACAGAACATCAAAACTTCTTGTAGGGAGCCCTTTAGGACCAGAAAGACCTTGAGGTGCTGAGGTGTGTCCAGGGAAGGGAATGGAGCTGGGAAGGGGCTGGAGCAGCAGGAGCAGCTTGGGGGGGCTCAGCCTGGAGAAAAGGAGGCTCAGGGGGGACCTTGTGGCTCTGCAACTCCCTGACAGGAGGGGGGAGCCGGGAAGGGTTGGGCTCTGCTCCCAGGGAACTGGGCAGGATGAGAGGAAACGGCCTCAAGCTGCACCAGGGGAGATTTAGATGAGAAAAATCAGAGAAAGTTTCTTCATGGAAAGGGTTGTCAGACATTGGCGCTGGTTGTCCAGGGCAGTGGTGGAGTCACCATCCCTGGAAGTCTTC
Source organism: Oxyruncus cristatus (assembly GCA_013399855.1). Taxonomy (NCBI): domain Eukaryota; kingdom Metazoa; phylum Chordata; class Aves; order Passeriformes; family Cotingidae; genus Oxyruncus; species Oxyruncus cristatus. Next base: position 57,531 of record VXAY01003111.1, on the reverse strand, counting down.
AAAAAACACGTGAACGTGGCACTTGAGGACATGGTTTAGTGGTGAACAGGGTGGTGGTGCTGGGTTGACAGTTGGACTTATCTTAAAGGTCTTTTCCACCCCTAACACTTCCACAATTCTGTGATTCTATGAAACTTAGAAGTCATTTTCTCTTCTAAGCGAGGCGGAGAAGCTGCTGAAAGGCTTTTGCCAAGTTCCCTCATTATACTAAAGAAGAAATTACTTGAACAGATTTAGTAAACTGGGACAATTCCTGGCAAGCCCAACCAGCTGGTTCCTTTCAGAGGGGACATTAGTCAGACTCATTTTTCTGTTTGCTGAAAGTTGGTTTTGCAGTTCAGGCGCCTGGAGCCATCTTCCCATGGATCCACACAGGTGGATTCCTGACCTTCAAAGACATTAACCACATGAACAGCCTGGAGAGAGTTCCTGGGGTCAGTTTTGAACTGGCCCCCCATTACAGCAAAGTATTTCTCTTTGGAAGGCAGGGAGCCCTTTGATGATTGTCAACGTGAGATGAGTGATCTCCGGGACGACGGAGAGCACGTTAAACAGGCCAGGTCTTGAGAGTTAATAGTTGCTGCTTATTTATTAGAACCACGCTGTGCCTGTGCTTTCAGGTGTGCAGCAATTCATAAACTCCCTCGGCACAGCACCCAGCACAGCCATGAGATTGTCAAAACCATCCAAGTCCCATTTGTCTCCACGGAAGCAAAATGGTACAAGGAGAAAACATTTCCTTTGTCTTGGGAAAATAGAGCCATGAGTTGAGAAATAGCATCAGAACCTGCACGAGCCACGTGGTGCTTCTTCTGTTTCCTCACTTTTCTGGTGTATTCAGGACCTAATTTTGAAGGATTCCAAGCAATGGAGAGAAGGCTGGGTTATGTGTGGTCTGTAACTAGTTTCTGCTTGTTCAGTGTGCTTTTATTTTAACAGACTTAAGTCATTTTCTTGTATTCTCTGCTGACTTATTCCTGTTGCTCTGCTTTTGAGATTTGTAAAGAGAAGATTAGAACTCAGCAGGATTTCATAGGAAATATCTTCCAGTTAAAAGTATGGATGCAGCTATTCCAGTATATTGTGTGAATGTATATTAATTTACAAGTTTATTATTTGTTGAATTTCATTTTTGGATAAATAAAGGTCAGACTCATTTCACTTATGTGTATTTAAAATACATTTTCAGGAAAGACTGACTTTTTTTTTTTTTTTTTTTAAATTTCGCTGCTTCAAATGCTGTGACGTAAAAAGGTAATTTAAACCCCAAATTTTCTCCAAAAAAGTTTTTTTTCAGAGTGACTAGTGAACCAATAGTGCCATTATTTGCTCAGCTGTGTTTCTTCTACCTTGCTCTAAGGTTTGCTAATCCATTCGCCTTGCAAAGTTTGCTGGCAGAAAACTGGAGCTCAGGCAATGTCCAAAATCCAGAATGGGTCATTCTCTTGCGCGTTTTGGGCCTAATTCATGAGGAAATAATTACCTTCCTGCACCAAAAGATAAGACTGAGCAACAATGTTATGCCTCACATGGTTTGGCTAAAACGTGTTGGAAAGTCATTGCAGCAACGCAACCAACTGCAAATGCTTCCACAGCGGGACTGTCCCTCCTCTGGAAGGGGGGATGAGGGTGTTTGGTGTCACAACTGCAGTTCCTTGGAGCCATGGCAGGAGCAAGAATAGCAATCAGGAACGCCCAGATGGTACATAGATACCAGAAACAGTATTTTCTGATGTCTAAAATCTTCAATATTGTGTCCTATGTGGGAAGAGTTCCATGTCTTCATTGTGTTTCTTTTTTGCTAGAGGCAAAAATAATCATGCCTGAGCAAGAGTGAAAAGGTGTTAGTTTAAATATGCACCAGGGGAGGTTTAGGTTGGATATTAGGAGAATTTCTTCATGGAAAGGGTTGTCAGGCATAGGCACAGGCAATGGTGGAGTCACCATCCCTGGAAGTCTTCAAAAAACGTGTGGATGTGGCACCTGAGGGCATGGTTTAGTGGTGAACATGGTGGTGCTGGGCTGATGGTGGGACTTGAAGATCTTAAAAGTCTTTTTCCAACCTTAACAATTCTGTGATTCTATAGGAGCCTTTCCTTAGGGTGCCTCCAAGGGAGCAAGGGATGCAGAAAGGAAAGGGGATTATTTTGGGGCCTGGTGGGAATCAGCCTGCAGGTAAGAATCCAGCCTGTGGGGTAAGAGGAGGAAAAAGGACAGCAACCCATGTCACAACTATCCAGAACAGAGGAGTAGATGTTTTCACTTGATATCTGGGGGTGAAAAAAGGAATGACTAAGTAAACTCTCCGTTTGGAGGAGTGTGGGTGTCAATAAAACTATTGTTGATGTAAATGGTGAATCATAGAATCACAGAATCCCTGCATGGTTTAGGTTGGAATGGACATTAAAGCCCATCCAGTGCCACCCCCTGCCATGGGTTCCACCAGCCCAGGTTGCTCCAAGCCCTGTCCAACCTGGCCTTGGACACTTCCAGGGATCTAGAGGCAGCCACAGTTTCTCTGGGCAACCTGTGCCAGGGCCTGTTAATGGGAAAGTGAATATGAAAAACAATTTATGACATCCAACAAATATGGAAACGAGTCTGCCAGTTGATTTTTAATTTAACTAGAAGCTAATATAAATAAAATGAAATAAAAACACCTTACATTTGTAGCTTATTAATAAAACACTCAAACTCTAATTAAGCCCTGAGCTTTAAGTAGTCTGGAAGAAGAAAGAAAAGGTAGATATGCTGAATGAATACTGAGGCAGCACACAAAGGGCAGAACAAAAGAAATGGTAATTAAAAGATAATGTCAAAGGGATAGAATGTTTTCATGGGATAACAGTCTCCTGCTGCTAAATAAATACCAAGGTGAAGTCCAGGCATCCATCAAAACTGAATGTCAAGCCAACGCTGGCGTGTTTTAAGAAGAAAGACATTTATCTGGAATTCTCATAAAAAGACATGTATCTGGAGTCCTCATATTAAGACATTACTCCTAATGCCTAAATGCCTTTGGGCGCTTATCCCGGGTTTGATGGATATTGCTGCTATCAGTGGACCATCTTTCATGATGGTGTTACTGATTTCGTTGTACACCTGCATAAGAAATGCTTTCCATATATATTCAAGCAGGATTAGTTAAGTGTGCTTCGTCTAGTGTACTCGTGTGCCTGAATTTAGGGATGGCGTTCCTGGCGGGAATCCTGACCCGCCCAAATCAGCAGGAGTTCTGCTGCTGTTAGGCAAGATCAGTATTTCACCGTTGTTTCCCTCGTTTTGCTGCTGGCCTGCTACATCTCTTCAGCTACTGGTATTGTAATTTTGTTGCGATGAGGATGATATTTTCCTCTCCAAAGGAGGAAGGATGCGTGGAATCACTTTCAGGCCCTTGACATAAAATCACAGGCAGGGGTTCATAGA
>VXAY01003111.1:0-51749 GCA_013399855.1 Oxyruncus cristatus | reverse complement strand
GATGGGCACAGGGGGTTCAGCGCCTGCCCAAAGGTGTGTGATGGGCACAGGGGGCTCAGCGCCTGCCCAAAGGTGTGTGATGGGCACAGGGGGCTCAGTGTCTGCCCAAAGGTGTGAGATGGGCACAGGGGGTTCAGCGCCTGCCCAAAGGTGTGTGATGGGCACAGGGGGCTCAGCGCCTGCCCAAAGGTGTGTCTGTACCCAGGCTGGGTGAGGGCACAGCCCGGAGCCCAGCTCTGTGTGTGGGTGCTGTGTGGGCACCGTGCTGTGGCCTCTGCTGAAAAACCGCCTTTGTCCTCAGGCTTGGTCTGGTTTGTTTATAACTGGGGTTTAAAAGGGCAGTTTTGAGCATATTTATGCTGGAAATAAGGGGTTTTCTGTGTGTATTGTTCACCTGACAAAAGGCTCTTGTGTCTTGCTCAGTGCGTTGTGGAGCCTTTTGAAAACTTCAACTAAATTTCAGGGAGCAAGAGAGGTCTTGGCGTAACTCGGTGATGTGGGTTTGGGGCCGAGGAGGAGCCCACAGATGGTGGAATAGGCTGAGTGTGAGCACAGAATCCCCCCTCAGGCTTCCCCGCCTGCTGACCCACTTGTGCACACAAGTGTCCACCAAATAATTGGCGTTTGTGTTTGTAGATACACAGCATTGCCTATTCACTAATGGGGTGGGAGGGAGGGCTGTGCTGTCTCTCCAGCTGGGAAAGGAGAAGGTTGTTGGGAAAATACAATAATTTGGAGGAGGAATTAAGGAGGATATTGATTAAGGGTTATAGGCATGAGATCTCGACTTAAGAGCGTGTTCTGTGGTCCTATGCTATGCAGTACAAACCCAAGCCTCTTATTGTACTCATCTGGTCACAAGATAATCTGTTGCTTCTAGGAAGGGATCCTGGAAATCTTTCCAAGCTTGTGTCATGTGTTGGAGCAACGTGGTTTGGTTTCTTCAGCTGTGTTTTGATAGACACTTTAAAATGTGAGACCTGCGTTGAAGGTCATGTTGGCTGTGGACTGGATGCACCTTTGAAGGTAGTGGTGCTGGTTGGTGCACTTGAAAAGGCGAGGGGAGAGAACCGAATCTGTCCATTATTTAAGTTCTGCAGTGGACTTCACAGGCATAATTCATTAATGTACATTTTTCAGCCATGAGTTGTTCTGTTTTGCCCACTACTGGTTAATTCAAGAGTTTAACTCCCTGACCCTAAAGAGCTGTTGAACAACCAAGTGTTGCCTTCAATAACTGTTGGGAAAAGCATTTTCAGGAATGATTCCCAATGTAAAGCTGGTATTGATAAAGACTTTCATTTATAATTCGGGATAAAACTAAGGTTTTCTAAACCTTAATTCGGGATAAAACTAGTTTCTAAAATGGTGATGAGTTTGTTTTTGTGCTTGTCAAGGCCCCACAGGACGGAGCTGTACGAGGACCCCCCGTCAGGATGTTGGCCCATCGTGTATTCTCCAGACTACAACATCACCTTCATGGGACTTGAGAAACTGCACCCCTTCGATGCAGGGAAATGGGGAAAAGTAATCAATTTCTTGAAAGGTAAAATTAGAAGGTGCCTCTCAGGCCAACATTTGCATAAAAGCTGAAGAAAATTCTGTGGTCAGTGCAGACTCGTGTTGATAATTGCCAATATAATAGAGACTGTGTTTCTTCACTGCTTGTTGTGTAGATTTAAGCTACACTCTTTAATCATATTTGCAGTGCTTAGGTATTTTTATATATTTGCAGACTTAAGTCTTAACAAGTTAAATCGATTGTAGGATTTTTGAGGTGGGTTGGATGTCATTGTTGAAGATCTTGTCTGTGAAGTATTTAAAAGATTAATTTGTAATGTGAGAGCAAACATCCTACACCAAGGCTTTTTAATACAAAGGTTTGATTCACAGTCCTTAGGAAATGTATTTTCTAGCCTGCTCCATTGTATAAACCCACAGTTTTAGGTTCAGCTCAGTCATGGTGTCAGTGCAGAGAGAAACTCGTGAAATGTGCCTGGAAACTGAAGCTCATTAAATGATTTGCTCTCCCCAGAGGCATGAATAATGCTAGTCAGAGTAACTAGTTTGGTTCATTTCATCCAGGCTTTACAAGGCTGTGAGTAAAAAGGAGGAAGAAGAAATGAGAGCACAACCATGTCCTAGACCATCCTAAAATAGTTCCGGTCTTTATAACTGGAATGAAGGCATGAGCAGAATCTCATTGCTTGGCCTTTACAAGAAAGGTTCCTGTGGGATATTTGAGAATTGTTTCCACCTCTGAAGTGAGCACCAGGATCTTGGCTTTCAGCCCAGCTGAGTGAGGTGGATGTAGCTTAGCATACAGTGTTTTGATACTTGGCTGATTTTTTAGTGATTCAAACTCTTTCTTCCAGTTCTAGGTGAGTGTATGAGAGCAGTATTTCTTTTAAGTTTCCTCTGGTGGACAGCTGCTGTTTGCAGCTCCGTTTTGTCCTTACTCTTGAAGACCAAGCCTGGCTCTCAGTCAGAACACAGACTCGAGTTCAGTATCAGTGAAAGGAAAACCCTTCCTGTGTGAGCTGCAATCGTGCAAACAGCTGGGCTTGCCAGACCTGAGCTGCAGTTTGGGACTGCAGTGAGTGGCTTCTTATGGCCTTTTGCTACTCTTGCTTTACACCTGGTGTAGCAAGATCTGGGACATTCCTGTGGCTGGTGAAACTACAGGTGCTAATGATGGTTTGCTGCAGGTGTAACTCGGTTGTTCAGCTTGGACTGCTGGCAAATGGTGCTGCTCAGGCTGAGAGAGACCTGCTGTTTGTGTAGCAACTCATCCTATTGCTCTGATAGTGTTTGGAAAGAGCTTTGAGGTGCCTCTGGGGACAGGCAGAGCATTTTATGAAGCCTCTCATAATTGCTGTTTAAACCAACTGAAAAATACAGGCAGAAATTCATTAAGGAAATACAAATGTAAGAAGCAGGGGTAGGGTCAGGGCCTATAGAATCTTGGCATCTCTTCATTTAAAGTGCAAGCTTGCTCACCAAATGTAAAAAAAAAAAGCTTTTTCTCTTGCCAAGACAAAGATACAAAGATTGTCCCAAAGCCAGGCCTCTTCCCTTCATGTGGTCCTAATGACTCCTTCCACTGATAATCCTTTGCAGTTCAGGGATGTCCTTCCCTCTTCAGGCTGCCTTGTATTCATTTAACTGAGCTTAAGTGAATTCTAAAACACACTTAGTAGCTAAGTTTTGGCTTTTTCCTCTAACAACCTTAAATAATTAAGGCTTGGGTTCCATAGCAGTTTTCTTAATTAATCAGAACCTTTGCCTTTCTGTTCCTCCTCTGTGGAAAGCCATATCCTCCAGCTCTTTTCCACGTGACGTGTCTGCTCTGAAGTGTCTCAGTCTTTCACAGAAAATGAGTTTTCCCACTTGTTTTTCTGTCCTTGCTTTGAAAGGAGAAAGAAGCCCCAGGGTAGCCCAGGGTGCTGGGTTTGCTCTGGCGAGAGCTGACCTCCCCTGTTCCTATCTGAAGATCACCAGTGACCAAGTGTTCCCTCCTGGAGAGGGAAGCTGGCAGCAGTTGGGCTCTGTCTGACACGAGGGCATGACTGAAACGTTCCTCAGGCCTCAGTCAGGAGAAACAGAGCCTTGCCAAAACAAATGTTGTTGCAGGTGCTGTGCTTGTATAACTCTTCAGAACACAGTCTCTCGCATTTCCGAGATGTTTTCTTTCTCCTCCAAGTATAAAATTACAGAAGAGATAGAGAAGGCTGCAGCCATGCAGCAACTAAATATCAAAATTTGCCTGGGAAGATGAGCGTGGTGTCTTATAATTGTTGTTAGCAGTGATCATATGCAAAGTGCCATTGTTCTTCTGCACCGCCTGGCCTTTGAGGTTGGCCCACACCTGAACTTTCCGGCAGGTACATCCAGCTGGATGCACTCAAATGTGCTATCTTTGATCACATTCTGAAATCTTGGAGGGATACTTTATAACTTGCTCTTACAAATCTAAGTTTTTACTTTATCTTTTGGTGTTTAAGAGAAAGAGCTTTTAGCTGGTCACTGGTATTTCTTGAAATTAAATTGAGGTAGGAGTGTGACAGAAATATCCTGATGAAGCTTGTTGGCTTCTGTGAACATCCAAGCAGTGATTTTGGTTTGAATTTTGATTTATTATTTTATTCTGCTGTGATTTGGGGATTACATTCTAGTACAAACTGTGGGATTTCTTAAAGCATGTTAAAAAGTGATGAATATTTGATGTTATGAGCACCATGATTTGCCCAGTGTGCCAAGCCCTAAACTGGGGAGTCTTGTGATTCCGCTGGGTGTGTCCATCCTCTGCCACTACCTGTCTGTTCTTGCAGTTTAAACAAGCAGTTACCATGATCACACGTGCTGTAAACAGTATTTCTCATATACACGTGCCCTGAGTAACTTACCTGGGACAGAGGGGGTGTATTTGGGGAACTTGCAAACACTGAGTAAGGAAAGTTGTTTCAGCAACAAGCAAGAGCAGAAGTTGTTCCACCAAAGTCCGAACAGCACCTTTGGCAGGGTGGGACGTGGGGAGTTAAGCCGTGGTGTACAATGCCAATTGTTATTTCTCTCCTGTTGCAGAAGAAAAACTAATTGCAGATGACTTGATTGTACAGGCACGGGAGGCGACTGATGAAGATCTGCTGGTTGTTCACACGAGGCGCTACCTTAATAGATTAAAGGTGCTGTGCTTGTTCATGTGCTTTCCAAGCAAACTGTCTGGAACTGGTGTCAGAGGCAGTGCATATCCTATAGATTTGTTACAGAGTCAACCTCACAAATGATAAATGGTGTATTTGAACAAGGTTGTTACTGAGAATACTGGAAGAAAACCATAGAAAGAGCGGCTGCTCACACTGTAGAAGGGTGGAGGACAAAGGGGGTCTGCTGTGTTATGTTTCAGCAAACTAAAATGAACATAAGGCAAAATCTGAATGTTTGAGATGTAATAGTCTCCTTAGAGCCAGGGGTTTGGTCTTGAGCAGTGTAAGTTTTGATTTACTCCGGTAAAATACAGTTCTGAAATTGGAAATACATTGGGGAGCACTAATTGGGAGGATTTCCTGGGGTGTTTTCTAACTTTGTGGAATTTGGGGTTATGTCACATTGACAGTGTCCATGTAGGGGTTCTCTGGGGGGAGGTACTGGCTTTGTCCTTAGACACTGCTGGTATTGGTGGAAGATCAGTGTGGGAGAATAGCCTTGCATGTTATTTGTGTGTGAAGGTTTCCAGTGCCAGCTCATATGGGATTGCGTATCCTCGGGGGATAAAGAATATTCCGTGGATACTTCTATATGAAACATCCATTTGTTAGACTTCAGTGAACTCTAAAACATAAGCATGTGAGATCTGTTTCTGCATACACCCTACTGTAGGTGGTGCAAGGTGACACTGAGTGCAAGGTGACACTCCTTTCATTCTGAAATTCTGCTTGGGGGGTGCAGAAGGGATTTGTATGAGAAAAGAAATCTTCCCTTTCATAATGCAAAAGAAATTATTTTGAGTCACCTATGCTCTTCCACAGGGGGAAGAGCCCTTGGATTGCTATTTCTGAAATGTTTTATTTTTCTCAGTGATCCATTATTTGTGTGAACTTTTTTCCACTCTTCCTGTTTCTGAGTTCTCTTCTGCTTCTTCATTCTGTGCTATGAAGTTCCATGCAATTTCATACATCATTAGGTTTGATCTTATTGCAGCTATTCTTGATACTGAACTTTTAATGCCATAGAACCACCCACCTCTTGTTACTGAATCACTCCTTTGAAGAGGGCTGTGATGTGCACAGCTCAGTTTGCAGTGCCATAATAATATCTTTAGTACCTACAGGATGGCTTCACAGGGAATTGTCTGCATAACTTGTGCCTTGGTGGTCAAAATCAGCACTGTTGTGTGCTTCCAGATGGGATTAACTGGGTATCACTCATTGCCCTTTTCTTGAGAGAATATTTCCTGCAGCTGTAGGAATTGGAGGATATTGTTGGTCATGCCAGCAAATTCCTGCCAAGCAGTGAAGATAAAAAGTGCTTAGTTGCAGAAGAAAAATAACGTGCTTAGACATGAAAAATCCCAGTATCCTCTGTATTGCCTTTTCCAAAGTCTGCTGTGCTACTTATTTTTAAATCCAGACAAATACCTATAAATGGCATTGTTGTATATTAGATCATCTCTGAAGACTGTGAAGGTGCTTGTCTTTCTTGGAATGCCCAGGTCTCCTAAAATAATGGATCACTGGAGTATTCATTTCAAATTTGAGCATGAATTTGTCAGGAAGTACCCTACACTTGCAAGAAGAGGTGGTGGTTGCAGCAGATGAGTGTTGGGTGAAGAGAAGCAGAATGGTGGGCACAAGGAGATCTACCACTGGGAGTTAGTTCTGTGCTGGCAGGAAGGCTCTCCCTATTTCCTTGCTTAGTCCTTACAACTGGGGACTGAGGGGGAAGCACCTCAGAACCACCTCACTCAGGTGATTCCCCCTCATGCCTCTTATGCCTTATCCCTCTGCAGAGTGTAGATCTCTGAGGTGATGACTGGACTGTGCATACTTGCCTGCAGTACTTTTCCACTTACTGCCTTTTTCTAGCGTTCCATGAAATAGTGGATTTCCTGCCTGTCAGCATTCTGGAATTTTGGAAGATGGTAGGCAATGAGCTGGAAGCCAGTTTCAGACTGGACAAGTCTTTCACTTGGACCATTTTTCCATATGAGAAGTTCTATGAGAACATGAGTGAACACTGAAATGGGAATGCTGAGGGTAGAGTGTGTGAGTGCAGTGCAAGATGAAAGCTGAATCAGCTGATTGATCGGTTATAAATTTATAATTTATCTTAATCTGGTTTATAGATTTGCAAATTCTGTAGGTTTAAAAATAAGGAGTTAATCACGTTATTAGAAATGTCTGTGTGTAAAGCTGGTGAAGAGTGGACTGCTGGGGCTCAGGTGCTCGTGTGCCTTGGCTCCTGCCCTGCCAGGGCAGTTCATGTGCCCAGAGCCCAGAGGTAGCTGTGTGTGGTGGGTTTGGCAGGTGCCTGGAGGTGGGAGGGCTCTGAGGAAGAAGCAGGCTCATGAAATAATCAGGGGTACCTGGGGCTGGTTTAGGTGTTCAGATAAACCTGCAGAGAATGTGTTTTGGTGACCCATTAACGAAGCGCTGTTTTGCTGTAAAATGTTAATTTAAAAGGTCATGAGAGGAGATAAATTAATTTGATCCCTTTTACCTGAGTTTTCATGTAAAAACATGTCAGGTAAGCGTCTGTAGGAATATACAAAAATGTTATTTTAAAGGTAATAAAATTTGAATATGTTTGGAGAAAGTACCAAACCAGGGTTCCAGTCCCAGGGAACAAAGTGTGACAGGTTTAGTGTCACAGCTCTGTGCCAGTGCTGGGGGACATCCCGTGCAGCTAAAGCAGCTGCCAGAGCTCTGAAGGACAAGGCAGCATTTGGTTTCTTCCTTTTCATGTTTCCAGCTCAGTGGTTGGGACCAAAGTGGCTGGTTGTTCTCCTTGTGCATCCCCTGTGCCATCACTTGTACCAGGGCAGAATCTTATTCCAGGTGATAACCTTGGCTGGAAAATTCTGGGAGAACTGCAACCTCCCTGCTGTCCCTTATGATTTTATCTTGTGTTAATTCAAGCTAAAAACACACTTTCTCTCCCTACTGAAGATGGATCCAGATAACTTTGTCCCAGGGAAGCTTCTAAATATAAATCACGTTTGCTGCTTGGTGTTGGATTTGTAACTCCGTGAATTTTCCCTTGGAGCTGGGACTAGTTCCAGGAACTTATCAAAGATATAAACACAGTTTAAATTTAGATATTAAAGAACAAAATTGCATAGGTTTTTTTTTTCTTAATTTGACGTGTTGTTGGCTATTTTAAAATGCTGGAAGGCAATGAATGCATAACATAAAAGGCAGTACATCAGAGGGTGGGTTTGATCATTGGTCATCTGTTTGCATTAATCCAGGAGATACCGGCCTCAAAGCAACTGCTTTAGCTTTACATCTTCCTCATATTAGTTTTTCAGTTCAACTTTTAGTCCTTGAAGACTATCATTTGATGATTTGATTAATCATTTGAAGACATTTAACCTTACTGTGAAAGGTTTTATAATTAAGGAATTAAGGTTAATAGTAATAATATTCTTTAAGTGAAGTCCTACAAGAATATCCTCATTGAATGTGTGTGTTATTATAGAGTTTGAGCTTAAGCAAGGGGGATTTAGAACTCTTAAATCGTGGTTGGTTGGGATTTTTTGTTTCATTTTGGTTTTGGATGTAACATCTTGGTACAGGGTTACACTTAGCCACGGTTACTGATACTGCCCAGTAGTTAAAATGGTAGGAGGCATTTATTAAAGTAAAATACACCTGGCTAAGGTGTATTTTCTTAACCTGACTTCTTCACTCCTTCTAAGAAAACAGGGAGTTAATTTTTTAAAAATGGAAACCTGTATTCATCCACTGAATTATTTATTCAAAATATAGAAGGGGAAGTGATTTTTAAAAATCTTACAGTATTAGCAATAAAAATATAGGAAGAGTTAAACTGAGCTAATAACTACAAAGAATAAGTGAAGACATGGTTTTGGATAGTTTTTATATATGATTATTACTCTTCCTTGAATCCAGGCCAAGTTTAAATTTCTAAGTCACATAATTACATGTCTACAACACTTTACTGGAAAATCAGTAATTTTATATAATCCCAGAATAGTTTGGGTTGGAAGGGACCTCAAAGCCCATCCAATGCCACCCCTGCCATGGGCAGGGACACCTTCCTCTAGCCCAGATTGCTCCAAGCCCCATCCAACCTGGCCTTGGACACTTCCAGGGGAATAACTTGATGGCTGAGTGAGAGCAAATGTCTACCAGAAGAGAAAGTAACTGATATTATTCTGATATATGCAGTCATGATACATGAATATGAAAAATACTGATTCAAAAAAAAAAAAGAGATTGGAAGGGTTTGTTCTCTCAGAGGGAACTGATGTATGAAGGCTGGTGTTATGGAAGCCACTGACAGCCTGGAAAATGTAATTAATGTATTCCTCAGCTCTCCCAAGTTTTTATTTTTACAGCATGAAAAAGTATACAATTACATAAAACCAGTTCCTTTTTTGAGTCTATACGTAGCTGTTGTGGGAATTTATTGTGAGAAATGTTGGAAAACAACATTAGCACACTGAAGGAAAAAGCACAAAACATTGCACAGGTGAGGCAACACATTTCTCAGTTTTTAAGGGGAGGTTTTGGAGAAGCTTTTTTATTCTTGAACCCCAAGACTTTCTTCAGAGTCAGTGACTCTCCTCCATATGTTGGGAATTAAAAAACTCAGCACAGGCCTAAGTCTGGTGCAGTGAATGTCTTTGGGAATGTTCCCAGCAAGGCTTGTCTTCTCCTTAGTCCTGCCTCTTATGGATTTCTTACCATCGCTTTAAAAGCTGCAGCAGCAGAATTGTTGATTTAAGTCATTATTGCTCCCACTTCTTTTTTTAAACTTTGTTAAAACTTCCTCTGCGATCATCGTTCACTTTTGAAGTCAAATTTACTATTTATCCAAATGTGACCTTTTGAATCCCATTTTAGAACAGCAGGATTGAATATGTGCTTGTTCCAAAGCTAAAATATCTTGCAAAGGGACTTCATCAAGATTGACTGTATTAAAAAATAATTAAAGCACTTCATGATGACTGGGTAACAGAGTAATGAGCTGGTAGTATGTCAACAGAATAATGTCTTGCAAATGTAAAAGTAATAAAAGCTTAAAATGAACTGTTGGCAAAATTTAATTAGTACTTGGAAGACCTTTATTAATGATGCCACCCTTTCACCCCACCTGGTAGTATTTTGTAGTTGAAATACTGATAACTGGGAAGTTACTTTGAATATCAGAGGACCCTGAGATTGGGATGGGATTGTCATTGGCTCAAATTGCCAATTTGGACATCCTGCTGTGAACAGCTGACAGTAACAGAGCAACAAATGCACTAAATCCAGTTATAATTCCTAATTCTCAAGAAAATGGATCTATCCAGAATCTGTATGGGGTGGGAAGTCACAGTCCTTGTCCCTAAATGTTTCAGTATTGGATGAACAGGTGTATCCTTGCTTGTGACTTATGCTTTGAAATATATTTAGCAGTGTTATCACTGGTAGCAGTGTCAGTGGAAGTTCTTTGAAGTAATCCATGTGTTTGCAAAAAAGGCATTTACATATTGCAAATATTTTGTGTTATAACCTTGAAGACTTTGGAACAAAACTGTTCCTTGAAACGTTTTCCAGAAGCGTTTAATATGCTAAATAAATTTTAATCAGTTCTCCATGCTTAAGTTTGCACTGTGTGTTCACTTAAGTGTTTGAACTTCTTAGTGCAGTTGTCTGTTTGTTTGCGTTTCCTTTCTCCTTGGTGTACCCTTTTGATTTCACTCGGGAATAGATATTTTAGGTTTGAACAATATATCAAGTGTAGCTGAAGGACATTCTACAATTCTTCCTCCCAATCCCAGGGATATTAGATTCTCTGAAATACTAGCTTGCTGAGAAATTGCTGATTTATTACTGTTTGGTACTGAAATCTCAAAGTGGTGATTCTCATAGTTAACAACTTGAGGCTGAGCCTTACGTGGAGGTTCACCGATAAGGGTGGTGGGGTCACCTCCATCTCAAAATCTTACTGAGGACCTGTGAGCTCCTTTGCAGGAAGTAGTAACTAATGAGAGATCTAAATGTCATCATTAAAACAGACTGCAATTAATGGGAACTCTCTTTTCCCCTCTTGTAGTGGTCCTTTGTTGTGGCTACAATCACAGAAATCCCACCAGTTGCCTTTCTTCCCAATTTTGTTGTTCAGAGAAAAGTTCTGAGGCCTCTACGAACCCAGACAGGAGGAACAATAATGGTAAGGTGCTCTTGGGTCCCTTTTATCACTTTTAAATGTGTTGATCAGACACTGTAAACCTGGGAGTTGTACTGTTTTATGTAACTCAAATAAGAGTTGTAATATTAATATCAAATAATAGTTGTACTGTTTTATATAACTCAGAGGCTTGGGGCCTGGAGAGGGAAGTGGGTTAGTGCAGAGTCCTAAACATGAGCAAACTCCCCAGGGGAAGGACATACCTGGTTTTATGGTCAGTGATTTGCAGAAGAGACAGTGAGGGTCAGCCTGGGCAAGCAGTGAGAGATGTGGCAAATACAAAAACTGAATTAGTTTGGAACAACATTCAAGTCCAGGCAAATTCTGGGAATGGGAGCTTTCAAAATTGATAATACAGAAGCTTTTTTAAAGCACCTATTTACCAAAGGACCTTGGAACTGGATGGGAAGAGATGGATGGTTTAGTTGTTCTGGAGTCTAGGGAACTGCTTAAATTGAAAAATCATAACCCCTTGCTCATTTTAAGGGGCAAAGCTAGTTCATCTGCTTTTTCTGTTGTAAATACTGCAGAAACAGCTCAGCTGAGCTCAAGTGAGACTTTCACCTGAGCAGAGCTGTGTTGTCCTGAGTTAAAGGAGTGCCCTGCTCAGAAGAGCTGTGCGGGATCACCAGACATTTAATTTTGCCTGGGAACTGCCATTGGAGATGTTGAGGAAATAGCAGGAAAGAAAACAGTTAATAGCTGGAGCCAAGAATGAGTTATTTAGACCATCTGTTGAGGAAAACATGCCCTCACAGTTGTGAGCTGGGAACTAGTGGGATCTTTTGTGCCCTGTTTTTATCAATCCTTGTCTTACTAGAGTTGACCAACTCTCCAGCTTGGTGCTGGGAGGAGATGGGACCAGTCCCGATCTCTCTTGGCAGGTCCAGAGCTGAAGCAGTTCTAATGGAAGACAAATAATCTTGTATGAAATTATGAATATTATGGTTCAAATAGATCTTTGCTGCAGTTTAGCAACTCCTCTTGGGTCTGTGTGAAAAGGGTTGCAGCCCATATTGGTTTTTCTCTGTCTGTTTGAAGCCAGTCGTTGACCCACGACTGTCGTGGGGGTTGGCAAAGCTTTCACAGTGTTCTGTTCCTGATTTGGGAATAGGATTTATTGCAACTACTGATAGCAAAGGTGAGCGAGGCTGGGAAGCCAGAAGGGAATGCTAAAATGTGGCATTACTTTCAGGAATAGGCTAAGAGGTGGCTTCCCTTTTCTGTCAGCAGAAATGCAGATACTTAGCAACCTGCACTGGATTCAAGGGTTCACTGGAATCATTTTTAAATACTTCTTGTGAATGTATCGAGATTTAGGACATAAATAATTTAAGACATCATACAAAAAAGTCTTCTGTGGCATAAAGGGCTGTGCAGGGCAGTGTTCAGAAACAAGGACAGAGGCTGGATCTGTTTGTGGGCCTGCCCTAGGTCTGACCTAGAAGAGTGATGAGAGTGAGCCCCAAGGCCTGGGTCAGCAGTTCTCCAGGGTTTTCCTGGGGCTGACATGGGGTTTGCTGTTGCTACTGTCAGTTATGTCTGGGCACTATGAATTTTCAGCCCTCTTGGGTTTTACTGGGTGAAATGAAAGTATAGAGCCAGTTGTTTTTCGGGCAAGATGAAATATCCTTTTTGTTGTTGGAGGTATGTTTTTAATGTCAGAAGTGCCTGATTCTTTATTTGAAAAAAAAGGCAATTTCTTTCAGTGTTTTAGTGCTCTGTTGTTACATCTGTGTCCCATCCAGCTGCTGGATTTGCAGATGTGTGACTCTGCCAGTTGTTGGTTCAGAAATGAACTTGGATGACTTGTGACTAAGCTTAAATATCTACTGATCAGACTCAGAAGGATCTTGTAACAGTTCTATTTAATGGTTTAAATCCCTTTGTAATGTCCAAAACGCTGGTCTTAGATATGTAATAATCTCAAGCTCCTAATTCTGCTTTAATTCTCTTGTGTTGCTGTGTCCTCTTGGATGTTGTTTAAAGTCACACAGTGGGGTAAGGAAATCTGTGAAGGTGTTTGTACAGTGTAGGATGCCTGATGCTTTTGTTGAAGCCTGAAAGCCTGACCGAGCATGAGAGAACCAGATAAAGTACTGAAAATGTTTAACCACCTTTTTTTAAGGAAAATTGAAGGATATGAGGTTTGAAAGAACATGCTGGGTTCTGGATAAATCTTGAGATTAATGCCCCATCCAACCTGGGTCAGATCAGTGAAAGTGCAGATCAGTGAAAGTGCTGCCTCTTTAGTAGGGGTGAACTGGCAAAAGCAGAGATGGGGAGGACTGGAGAGAAAGATTTTCAGTGTCATGACATTATATAGTTCAAAGTGCTTAAATATATTTGGTTGTCACTCACAGAGCAAGTCCTGCTGAGCAGGGACGTGCAGAGACTTCTCTTATTACAGATGTCTGCTCTGTCTGTGCCTCCTGAAACACAGATGCCACCCCTGGGCACTTTGGGATTCATCTTGATGCCATATGCTGTTGTTTTTACCTTTTTTTCCCCTCCATTATGGGGGAATAAGTATGTACTCAAGAAGCAATTTTGATTAATCAGACAATAAAACTTGTACAGTGCAAGTCAGGAGTGCATCTTCTGCTATTCCTGATGGGCCTCTTTATCACAAACATTCCTGCTGAGTTTCTCTACTTTTTAATGATATTTTAGCACTATGGGAAGATAGGGTTTTGGTGAGGAGTCCCTAGGAAGTGTGATAAATTGCTGATAATGTGCTTTCCCTGGGACTTAATGGGTTTTATAGTTCAGAAGCTGCAATCTTTCCCCAAGATGTAATTTGTGTAAGTTGGCATGATCAGATCAGGATGATGTTTACCTTCCCAATAATTTCCTTAGGACTAAATTAGAACTGTTCAAATGTAAGTATTGGTGAGGAAGACTTCTCAACTGACTGTCCAAACTTCATTTTGTATGTGATGTGTAATATGTTCTTTCCATGACTATGGGCAAGAATTCATCAATTTTTACATGTTTTCTCTTTTTTTTAATTTTTTAATTGTAGCTAGTAATATCTTAATTTTTTTATCATGTCAGAAAAGGAATACTGCACTTAAACACTTGTTTCATTCTTTCTGGCTGAAATAAGTCAGGTTTTTCAGTTACAATTTCATCATTTGAGCCTCGTGTATCTCTTTTTTTGTCAGTACTTTCCCTTTCCTTAATGTCATTTGAGTTCAACGGAGAGATACACTCACAGTTTTCCCATATTGGAGAGGACAAGGTTGATAATATTCTATAGCATGCATGATTTAAAGAATAAAAAGCCCCGGGACCCTTCACACTGTAGCACTTTTCTGGCCCCATCCCAGCTGGAAGTATGTTAGTCTGTGTTTTCAGGAGTCTGAGCTTACATTCCCCCTGTCTTTCCAAGAGCAGGAAGGATGCTGTGACATCCTTGCTCCCTTTTGACTCCTCCCAGCACTGCCCTTTCCCTTTTGCAGCTGCCAGAGGAGGAAATACAGATGACACAGCAAATATTCTTTCAACTCCCGGTGCTGAGCGGAGTTTTGTGTTCAGAGATCTGGTTCAGAATGACCTGCAGTGGTAAAGCATCTGCAAATTCCATGCCAACAGCTGTTTGGGGTGGAAGCTGCCTCATTCATCCATGGAATTCTGACTGTAATTGTTTTTTAAGGCAGGAAAACTGGCTGTGGACAGAGGCTGGGCCATCAATGTGGGTGAGTGCAAACAGGGCGTCCAGTGATGCTTGGAACTGTGTGCGTGGAAGCAGGATTTTCACTGCCATGATGTGTGTTCTGTTCATAAAAACAGAAAGGGCTGATGGTGTTTAACTGAGATCAACTCTAAAGGAAAAAAAATGGAGAAGGTACTGGATTTGTTCTCTCACCCGCTGTTGCGGTTTTATTATAAAATCTTTTTGGAAAGAAAAAAAGGTAACTGGATGAAGATGTGAATCATTTATAAGGGCGGGTGTTTGGACTGAAGTAGTGTGAAAAAAAACCAAGGAAAAATGTTTGGACTAAATACAAATATTTCAATACAATCTTTGTTTTCATTAAATTATAAAATATTTTTCATAGTTCTTATCATCTTATCTGTGTTCTGGCAGCTCAGGGTTGGTATGTGGGAGAGCAGAGCTGGACCAGTCAGTGTCTATTTTTGGCTGTGCAGTTTTTCCTGAAAAAGCCTTGAATGAACAAGTTCTGAAGGATATAGTGAATATAAATGTGCTCTCCTGCTCACAGCAAACAGCAGAGCAAACCCAGTGAACCACTGAAGCAACATTTTGTGTCATTGGAGCCTTAGCTTGTTGTTCTCATAAAACTCACCAATGGTAGATTTTTCCATTATTTCTTGCATGCATCTTCTCCAAAGTGAATAATAGCCATGATTAAAAATTAGACATTAAAAGCAAACAACCAAGGCCCCTCATATTATCTGATAAATCAAATGAACTTGTTAAGTTTCTTGCTTAGCTATTTCTAGTGAGTTTCTCAGTTAAAAAGTTCTGATTTATTGTATAAAAAACACGTTCAGGGAGGGGGAGGTCTCAGTACTTTATGCATATAAAGAGTGTGTCCCTTTCTGTTTTCAAGAGCAGTTCCTAAAGCTTTTTTGGTCTGAGCATTTTCAGAAGACAATGGCATGTGCAAATAATGATAACGCCATAGTTCTTAGTTTGGGGGGGGGGTTAGTATATTTTTTTGGATGTTCAGCATAGAAAAGAACTTTCCAGGTGCTTTCCACCCATTGCTTTGTGCCTGCCACGTGAGTGTCTCTGCCTTTGTGAAGACCATCTCTGGTTGTAGGGCCTGGCTTTCCTTTAGTGTGGAGCTTTTCTTTAGCACCTGGCTTTTCACCCCTTCCCCCTTTTTCTGTGCAGGGGGTGGTTTCCATCACTGTTCCAGTGACAAAGGTGGGGGGTTTTGTGCATATGCTGACATCACACTGGCCATCAAGGTAAGAACTGCTCTTACACCGGGGTTTTCTGCTGTTCGTGCAAATGGAGAAAAAATCCAACATAAATTCCTAAGAATTAATTTACATCTTAATAAGAGCAAATGAAGCCATCTCCAGATGGGTGGGAATAAGAACAGGCAGGGAAGACTTGCAGGGGTCAGAATTATCAGTGTAGATGTGAACCAGTGCAATTGCATTAATAATGTTGGCTTGCAGAACCCACTCCAAATCAAACCAGAGGGACTTTCAATATCCTCAGTGATAATCCTCCAAGCCTTGCAGTTGAACCTGAACCTTCCACATTCGTTGCAGTGGCTCCAATCAAGCCTGTGGGGACAGAAATCCTCTCTCTGAATCAAGCTGCACTATGCAGAGCTCAGAGTGGTTCAGGCTCAGGAATAAAAATATGAATGACTCCAAAATAGGCACTGCATGTGAATGAGTACATTTGGTATTTGGCTGTTGAAAGGCTGAAGGAAGAGCCTGCTGCAATTAGGGCTTATTTTTACCAAATGAACTGGGGTTTATTTGTATAATAGAATATTTATAAAGTATCAATAATAATCAAACATTAAAGAGCTCTAATGATTGCAGCACACCATGTGACATAACACCCTAATTTCTGTACATGGTAATTTGCAGAAAAGTAATCCACAGTGGGTTGGTTTTTATTCCCTACCATTAAAGTACAGATTGAGAAATTATAGTGGGTGAGAATTTGTGCAAAATCTTTGGGGTTTACCATGTCTGTATTAAAGATGGGATGGAAGAAGATGATTTTTAAGGTCCCTTCCAGCCTAAACCATCCTGCGAGTCTACAACTCAAATGCATGTTGCATGTGTTTAATGTGGTGGGAATGTAGAGGGTTTGTTATTGTATAACCACAAAAATTATCTATGTCGAATAATGAGAGGAGCTTTTCTAATTACATGTATTAAAATAACGTAGCAGTTTACTTGGTGACTGAAGCAAATAGACTGTGGAAGCTTCAAGCCTCCATTTAATCTGCCACCTAATTTCCTGTATTTCTTCATGTCTTTCTTTGCTTGTCTATCCAGTTCTTATTTGAGAGAGTGCCAGGGGTGTCTAAAGCCACAATTATTGATCTGGATGCTCATCAGGTGAGTGTGTGCCTGTGTTCAGTGCTGCAGATGTTGTGCTTGAAGTACAAGTGGGTGATAAATCCCCTTTTTTAGTGCTCCTATAAACCGGCAGAACACAAAGTTCATCAGAGATGTTGGAAACTGGGAACAGTTTAGTTATTTATTTTGTGGTCCTAAAGGCTCGTAAGCCAGTTTGGTAAAATTAACCTGAGCTGCAGCTCCATCGTGTGGCTGGATGGAAAAATCCTGCTGCGTTTCCCACACGTCTCCCGGGCTGAGGACTAAGGATCTCCTGGGACGGAATTGCGGTCGGTTCAGCACCGTGGTTGCTGCAGCAGCCTCTGCAGGGAGGAACCTGCCCCTCAGGGTTTGCTGAAAGCCTGGCTACAGGCTCCTGAAGGAGAGCATTCAACCCTCTCCCCTGGTGTGCGATTTACTGCGGGCACTGAGACCAAACCTCAGCTCTGGTAGGGTTTGCCAAATAAAGCTCGAGAGGTCAGAAATGGTATTTTTAGGAAAGCAGTTAATGCACCGAAGTGGTGTCCAATCTGAAGCGTTTCAGGTAATTTATTATGTGTAAAGAAACCTTCTTTAAATAGCTCCCTGGCAGTGAGGAGACCTAATGGCTGCAAGTTTTTCATCTTCTGTCATTTCCCTGATCTGCATCCTAAAATTACCATGACACCAGGATGGAGGTTATTTTGTGTTCCTCTCTCTTGGGTGATGGATCTATTTTGTGCTTTTTGAGGGTGATGTGGTTTGTTTTGGTTTTGAAAAAGTCTTGGCGTGTATTCTGGGTTTCAGCTGTGCTGGGAGTCTCAGTGTGCTCATGGAATCACCCCCTGTTTCCTTCCTTTGGGGAGCGGGAGGCGTGTGAGGGAGCTCAGCAGATCCTGTTTAAAAATGCAGATTTTCTTATCTTGTGACTGTTCCAATTCTGAGTGCAGTGGCAAGTTCCACCTTTCATAAGAAAATGGTTCATCAGAGGCTTTCACATTCCCAGACTTGTGTGCATGAACTGGTTATTTGTGGACGAACGACGCTGAAGAAATTAAGTTGGAGTTGCCATTTTTTAGCGTAAAAACTGAATTACAGAAGATGTGTCTGTGAAAATGTCTGTTTCTATAGTTTAAATGAAATTCTTCTGGGGGTAGGGGCTGTGCTGCGGTATGATACACTGATTTAAACTAAATTATCTTAGTCATTGCTGTGAAAAAATGATTTTTATATTGGTGAAAAAAGTCTAAATGAGAGCCATAAGGAGAATATTTAAATTCAGAAATGGGGAAGGGGGAAATACTCAAAATCTTGAGTTTTCTCTTGAGCATCCGTTTTACACCCAGCACATTTTTTTGTAGGGAATTTCTGTTGTTGAACAAGAAATTTTGAACCGTCGGGTCTGTAGCATTTGTCGTTTTTCCAGGGATTACTTACCTCACCAAGGCTTGAATTGCCAGGAGAGCTGTAGTCTGCTTTATTTATTTATTAATTCTTACACAGGAACACTCAGTTCCCAGGAGCAGTTGAAAGGGACTTTTCCTTGCACAGCTGGAGGATGACAGATCTGTTTGGTGGTCACAGTTGCTTCTGTGGTGCTGCTGGGGACATTTATCTTCGATTTTTCCCTTCTCTTTTCTTACGTGTGTAATGAGCTCTCTGCTAATTCCCTTCCCAAAGAGACAGGGATTTGGTTTGTGGTAATACCTGCAGTCTTCAGGTATTACCAAAGCTCTACACCTCAGAATAACCTTCAAGGCTGTAAGTAAGAGAGTGGCACAGGGAGTTCTGAACACCCGAAGTTTGTGGTGTTTGCAGTGTGTTAATGCTGTGCTGGGAACAGCTAACTGTGAATTTCCTTCAGGGAAATGGCCATGAGAGGGACTTCATGGATGATCCTCGGGTGTATATTATGGATGCCTACAACAGATACATTTATCCAGGGGATGGCTTTGCTAAACGTAAGTACAACTGAAGTTCACATTCCAAAATCGAAAAGACCTCCTGTGCTGCTACATAACTTCATTTACTAAGAAGTTTTCTTGCAGCAGTGTTTTATTTTTTTTAAATTTCACACCATTTTCAGTGATCACTGTGATACATCACAATAGTGTTTCCCCTCCCTTCTGGGCTGAATTTCTGGGCTGCAGGGTGTGGCTGGGTGTTCAGTGCTCCTGCCAGACGTGGAGCAGTGAGTCAAATAATCCTTGGGTTTTAAGAGAATTGTCAGAATTCCCGTACACCATGTTTGTGGTGGAATTCCCTGAGGGTTAGCTGATGCTGTGTAAAAAGGTTTCATGTTCTTTTGAAAACTATAAATTATAACATATTTAGGTGTGTTGTCTTGCCAGTAGAACTTACTTTGTAAGCATCTAGAAAACAAAGTGCATCTGAGTGTGAAACCAGTTGGGAAGCAAAACAAGTCCCGGAATGGAACCATCAGGGTTGGAAAAGGCCTTTAAGATCGAGTCCAACCCCAGCCCTGCCAAGGCCACTGGGAACCCACGTCCCCAAGTGCCACATCCACACGAAATCCCTGCCGGGATGGGGACTCCCCCTGCCCTGGGCAGCCTGTCAGACCGATGACAGGAGCTGGTGCTTGATTGTTTTTGGTTGTGGTTTGTTTATCCCTGCTGTGATGTGCCTGTTGTGTCTTGTGACCTGCCACAATTAATTAGTGGGGCTTTGATAATGCTTAAATTGGAATGCAAAAGCCCAAAGTTGATTTGATCTTTGATTCAGTTACACTCATTCATTACAGGCTTAATTTGTTCCCTGAGTCAGAGGTTGTGGGGGGGGAAGTTCTGCTCTTGTATGTCTTCAGTGATCCTGTTGTTCTGAAAAGCCTTCATTGGGATTCTTGGCAAGAATGAGATGCAGTGCATTGCACTGCTGGATTTTGACTTGTAAAGATTTTGAGAAGTGTAGTATTTCAAGGTATTAAACTAAAAAATGACCATTTAAAGCACATCATTTCTGTAGGCAGACAAATTGCAAGCAAATGTGGGGTTTCTCCCCGCCAGGAAAAGCATCCCTTTATTCGGTATATCACATGGCAACATCTGAACAGATGGATGAAGACCAAAACAGAGTAAGTCCTTGTTAGCAAATCTGAACCACTGAGCTCACCCCCCCTGTGAGCCTGGGAATACCAGCATTCCCTTTCTAAGGACGAGCTGCCAAAGGCATGTGAATATGTAGGTCCTTGCAGTTTGCATAAGAATGTCTGAATAGGATTTTGCTGGCTAAATCCTTTAAATCCTTCCTGCTAAGTGACCAGGCAAAGATGGGATCTCTGAATAAAGGTAGAGGCTTGAACCTGAGAGTTGGAATCCTTGGAGTAAATTCCAACTGATCACTGGCTCCTTGGACTTCCTGCCCATTTTCCCCATGTTTTCTTACAGGAGCCTCTTCAGCACGTTTTTCACCCTTCATTAGGGAAGGGAAAAAAGAGCCCAACTCCCATTGCCTGATGCTAAGCATTGAATCCCTGAGGGGAAGCAGTTTGGAATTACACAAGCTTAGGAGCAGAAAGGAGGAGATGGATGGGCAATGGGACTAGTTCACTGAAGGCTGAGCACAGAATTTGACAGCTGAAACTCAAAGTTCAGGCCTTAAATATCTCATGGTCTGAGTGTCGTTTTACAAAGCTGTAAGTGCAAGTGCCTTCACTAATGAGCAGGAGATGGACAATGAACACATGGAAAAGCTGTGTCCATCCTGATGCAGATCCATCCCTGATCTCTGCACTTCTGTGTTTGTGTGAAGTCAAGAGGCCTGTGAAGGCAGGGAATCCTGTTCAACATCCCTCAACTTCCACGGTTCCATCAGAACATGGATGTTGGAACAACCAGAATGGTTCCATCAGAACAATACTTGTTTGTCCCTACTCCAGAGTGTCCCCTCCTCCACAGCTCCAGCCAGATCCCGTACCTTGAAGAGGCTCCAAGTGCTGTTCAGAAGAGCTGTGCAGACTTACAGGGACATTTATATAACAGTAAGAGAAGAATCCAGGAAAATACCGTAAAAAACCCCAAAATCTTTGCAACTCATGTCAATGCAATAAAATAGGAATGAGAAAGAATCCTTCCCTGATGCTGAACAAGGATGGAAAGCAGAGAAAAAACCCCTACCCAGCAATCCCAAGAGTAATTGTCATTCTGTGTTGAATGCACACTTGGTGGGTGCTGAATCCCTCTTTATCCAAGTCAGTTAATTTGAGGCAGAAGTCATTCCTTGGAACACCTCTGGCATGGATTTGATATTAATTCAGGTGAAGAGTTACACATACCTCCATAAAAGCACCTAAAACTAGGCTGCCTTTCTCCCCTTCACCTTCTTAGCCCTCCTCTTCCACT
This sequence comes from Oxyruncus cristatus, assembly GCA_013399855.1. Classification (NCBI taxonomy): domain Eukaryota; kingdom Metazoa; phylum Chordata; class Aves; order Passeriformes; family Cotingidae; genus Oxyruncus; species Oxyruncus cristatus. Next base: position 30,426 of record VXAY01003111.1, on the reverse strand, counting down.
TCTGTTGCTTTATTAGAAGCATTAGAAATAATTTGATTTAAATGAAGAATAGATATTTGCTCTTTTGTTAGGATTACAGGGTAAGAACATTAAATTGAAAATGCTCGGGGCAAAGCCGAATCCTGTTATACATTCATAGAGCAGTTCACATAAATTCATGATCCTTTGCTGTGAAGTTTTGAGTGTTGTGATAAAAATAAAACATCTTCATAATTTCTCAGTGATATTTATCTTGTTTTTTCCCCCCAGCTGTTTCCTCTGCAATAGCAGTTCAGTGTTTTCTTTGCCTTATGCTTTATTTAGGTTACTTTTAAGTTAAAAATTTCCTTTATGATTTCTCTGCTGATTGGTAACTGGACATGTAGATCAGCTGCTTTTTAATAACATTTTCCACTTGCATCTCAGAGATATTTTATTTTTCCTCCTTCATCTAATTTTTTCTCTTCAATGTTTTGTTTTTTTTTCCCTAAGGTCATTGTGCTTAACATTTGCTGAGAAAACAAGTAGTTGAGTCATTTTCTTTAATTTAAAGTTCTGTGAAAATGCAATGTATTGAGAAGACTTCCAGAAACGTGATTTTTTTTTTTTTTTTTTCCCTTCCCTGAATTTAGCATTTTCTTTCAAAGCAGCCCTTTTCTTACTGAGCAATGGTTGGTTTGTTTGCTTTCAGGTGCCATCAAACGCAGAGTGGAGCTGGAGTGGGGCACAGAGGACACAGAGTACCTTCAGAAGGTGCACACCCACGTGGAGGGAGCTCTGAACGAGTTCAAACCTGACATCCTGGTTTATAATGCTGGCACTGACATCCTGGATGGGGATCCCTTGGGAGGCCTGGCCATTTCTCCCCAGGTTTGTATGGCACTGCCATCCTGGATGGGGAGCCCTTGGGAGGCCTGGCCATTTCCCCCCAGGTTTGTTATGGCACTGCCATCCTGGATGGGGAGCCCTTGGGAGGCCTGGCCATCTCCCAGGTTTGTGTGGCACTGCCATCCTGGATGGGGAGCCCTGGCAGGCCTGGCCATCTCCCAGGTTTGTGTGGCACTGCCATCCTGGATGGGGAGCCCTGGCAGGCCTGGCCATCTCCCAGGTGTGTATGGCACTGCCATCCCCCAGCCCTGCTCCCCACACGCACTGCAGCCAGTTTGGGAGCTGAAGGGAAGTGCACCCTTTGCACTCAGCCAGAGCATTTCCCTCCTACAGGCACCAGAGATCCATCTCTTGCTCTTTCACCCTTTTTTTTCTTGTTTTTTCTTCCTGCCTCTAAATATTTTTGTCCCTCCAATGGCTGTTTCAGTATAAACCATCTCCTCTCTAAAATACGCTGGTTTGAACTCTCAGACAGTAACCAGAGAGACAGACATTTTCACACTTCACTTGACGTCTATTTTCCCAGTTTGGTTGGTTTGTTTTTCCCCTCACATGACCCATTTTGCAGTGTATTTCTTTTGTCACCTGCCCCCAGTATGTATCTTACACTTAATTTCCTCTGTAGCACTCCCAGCTGTTTTAAACTGCCCTTGTAGTGTCTTCCAGCTGTAACAATTTTTTGCAGCCTGTCTGTGTATTCCTTAGCAAATGAACACCGATTTTCCTTTTCCTTACAGATACCATGTACTTTCTGTCCCACTGTTAGCAGACTTGAATTTTTATTTATTCTGTACACTTCATGGACGTCTTCACCTCCCAGTTTGTGTCCCTTCCTGTTCCACCTTCACTGCTTTTCCAAAGCAGTCTGCTTTCCAGTCTGCTTTTCTCAAAACAAACAGAAATGTGCAGATCTTCTATGTCCTCTGTGGTTTTTAATGATCCCTTCTCTGACAGCTCCTCTGTGCTGCCTCTCTCCTGTTTCACATTTAATGGCCACCAGTTCAATACAGAGTTTGTGAGCTCTCAGGTTCCCCCCTGACGGAGCCACCGCTCCATCTGTTCGGTTTTCTGTTCAGTTCTCTTGCACAAAGGCAGAGCTGAGGGGTTGGACTTGATTTGACCTTGGGGAGGACACAGCCTGAGGTGTGAGGTGTGGTTGGTGCAGCAGAGGCCACCAAGGGCCGTGGCAGCTTGGGGGTAGGTGGGGAATACTTGGAGATTTGCCTCAAGGAAACAACAGTTCTGCCCTTGGAGAGGGAGCAGTGTTAATTGCCAAGAAAAAGGAGTTGCTGTAGGTTGCTGGGTGCTGTGTAGAGAGAGAATGTAAGGATGGGGAAGGGAAGGTGGAGCAGTTTTCCTGGTCCCAAGGAGAGGTGAAAGGCAGAGGGTGCCATTTCTCTGCACAGCCTGGTGGAGCAGAAGTTCGTGTAGCTCAGACCTTTGCTGTCTGCACTGAGGGCAGGGTTTCCTGTGTCTGGTCGGGTTGTTGTAGGGGTGAAGAAGGCACATTTCACCACGTTTGAATCCCAGGCTGCTGGATAGGCCAGAACTGAAGGCATTGTGTCTGGATGCTTCATCTCCGAGGTTCCTTAGTCCAGTCTTTGGCCCTACACCTGAAGATGTCCTTAACCTCTTGCTGCAGGGTCAGTTCTGCTCAGGATTAGGCTCCTCAGTGCTCTGGGTGGTGGTTTTGTGGTACTTGAGGCTGTAGGGAAACCTGAGGTGTAGCAGCAGTCCCTGTTCCCTTTGGGTGGGGATGGGAACTGTGCTGGGCTGTTGTTTCCAATGGATATGTTTTCCTTTCTTGGTAACCCAGAAACGTGGGAATAAGCCCCTGTTTTCCCTCAGCTGCTGCAGGCTCAGCCCTGAGAGCTGCTGGAGCAGAGGCTGCTGTGAATAGTGGCTGCTCCCACTTCTTGGGTGGGATAACAGTGCTGCAGCCAGAGATGGGCCCCTGGGACCCACAGCTCATCCTGTAATTCTGTTCTTCCTTGTTTCTAATAGAATTCCTCAGTTTCCTTTGTCTCACTGTTCCATTGTTACTCCTTGTCCTTTCCCAGGGCTGTGTCAAACTGCACAATAAGCAGGACTGTTGTGTGTTTTTACAAAATACTTTTTCCTGCTACACTTGTGTTTTATTTTTTCTCTTTATTATCTGTTTGTGGTCTGATTATTGGCAGGGTAATATTTCTTGATGCATTCACAATCTTCCTTTAATCAGCCTGAGCAGTGCATATTCATTTTGTAACACTTTTGCTGCTGTTTCCTTAATTTTTTTGTATTTGATTGCATTGTGATTCTCTTCGCTAGCTTTGCAGTTATTTAAGTTCTGAGCTGTCCATTCACTGTCTGTTATGCTGCTAAGCTTTTGGGTTGGGTTTTTTTGAGGAGTTGTAATGAGTTATATATATCTGGAACTCTCTGCTTTTACAGAAAGTAAAAGTAATTTTTGAAGGTTTTTTTTTTCCCCACCTGTGCTTTTTGAAACCCAGAAGGCTCAAACTCTCCTGTTGTCTGGGTTCAGTGTCAGTACAATTCCTCTTGGTCAGCAGTCTTTGTTATTTTTTAGTTCCATATCCTTTTCTTAGTAAGAAATGATTTAGAACTTATTTCCTTTTTTCCTGTTGTTTTATTTCTTTATGGGTTTACCATTACTCACATTCTGCAACTCCCCCTTCAGCCATAGATTCTTTTAGCATTAACTACAGGCTTTTATTAAAGAAACTGGGACTTAAGATTCAGCCAGTCATTGTAAATGTGTGAAATCTGATTTGAATTTGGGGCTCTTCTGTGGGATTGTGAAATCTTGATTGAGTTGCTAAACTTTAGTCAGAGGGTGCCATGCAAGTTGAGCACAAACTAAAGCACTCTGAATTCAGACAATCTTTCTTAGTCTCAGTTCCTCACCTGGAAAATAGGGTGAACATAGAAATTTGTAGTCAGTTTAGAACTTTATGGCCTTTGAGCAGGAATTCTTCTAGGAATTTGTACTGAAGACCGTTAGCCGTTGTGTCCTCTGAAACAAGTCAAGGATATTTGATTTGCTGGGGTATTTTTTTTTAATGTTTATTCATGTAAACGAGCTAACAGGACTTATAAATGAACTTTTAATTTCTGCTGTAAAATGTGAAGCTTAAACACTTCCCAGGCATCCAGTACCATAAATCCATAACCCACAGGTTAGAACTAAAATATCACAGAACCACAGAATACCCTGAACTGGAAAGGAGCCTACAGGAATCATCAAGTCCAACTCCTGGCCCTGCACAGAACACCCCAAAAATCACCCCAGTGACTGAAGAGCGCTGTCAGTTGGGTTTTCACTGGGAGCTGGGGGAATGGGTTAGGGTTGGACATTCCCAGGCCTCATCCATGTGAAGTCACCGCTGCCCTCAGCCACTGCTGGTGCTTGTCCTGCTTCAAGCAGGAGACTGGGCTAGAGATCTTCCAACCTGCATTTCACAGAACCATGGAATGGCCTGGACTGGAAGGGACCTTAAAGCTCATGCAGTTCCAAGCCCCTTCCATGGGCAGGGACATCTCCCACTGGATCAGATTGCACAGAGCCCCATCCAGCCTGGCCTTGGACACTGCCAGGGATGGGGCAGCCACGACTTCCCTGGCAACCTGTTCCAATGCCTCACCCCCACAGCAAAGAATGTCTTCCTAATCTAAGCCACCCCTCTTTCAGTTTGAGGCCATTGCCCCTTGCCCTGTCACTGTGCTCTTGTAAATCAAGACAAGCATGAAATCTTTCTAAACTGATATGAAGTTCAGCATCATCTCCAATTCCAGTATCCTATTAAACTTAGGTGCCAAGAACGCACATATTACCTTTTTTGGGAATTTTGGGGGTTTTTTAATCTGAAAATCCCAAGAAGCCCACAGCTGGGCTTGGGTGCGGTTACAGCAAAACAGCTGCAAACAATCCTGGTTGGGGTGGGGTTTTTTTCCCAGAGCGGAGCAGATCAGAAGGGAAGATGTTTACCCCAGTCAGTCGTGTTGATACCAGTGTTTTTGCCCCCTGTGGCCGTGGTGGACTGCAGGGCATTGTGAAGAGGGACGAGGTGGTGTTCAAGGCCGCCCGGCGCCGCAGGATCCCCGTGCTGATGGTGACGTCCGGGGGGTACCAGAAGAGGACGGCGCGGATCATCGCCGACTCCATCCTCAACCTGCACAGCCTGGGGCTCATCCACAGCCAGCTGGCGGCCAGGGGGGCTGCACACCCCAGCCTGGAGCAGATGGTCAGGGACTCTGCGAAGGACTTGGGCAACTTGTCGCTGCAGTGATGAGTTGCCGAGTTCCAGTGAAATGACCCGGTAGAGCCAACGCGGTCTAACTCCTGCCTTCATCCCGAGACAGGAGCACGTCCTTCTAAGCTAACTGAGACCTGCACTCAGAGGTACTGTCTTTGTGTCTGATCTTGCTGTAGAAAGCTTTAATGGCTTCTCTGATTGCTGTTCTGCTGAAAGAACTATGCAGTTGGTCTCCAAAGACTGTCCCAGACTTGTTTCAGATGGTGCGACTTTGTCTGTGTGTGGGGGAAATATGGACTAAACCCACTGTTTCTTGGGGTTTTTTAGATACTGCATTTTATTTATCGCTTTTTTAATGGAAATATTGTTGTAAAACGTGTTCTGTGCAGACTTCAGTGTCAGTTTAACACTAAAGTTAAGTGCAATACTGTAAAAACCAGTGCAGTTGGAGGGCTTTGAAGCCATAGCCTGTTAAAAGGAAAGGCCATTAATTTATAGTTTATTCCTGTTGTTGATAGTGACTTAAATCTTACTCATAAACACCTTGGAAAATAGAATAGGAAAGATGTTTGGCTCTATATGCAAATGAGCCATAAGGGCTGAACATTAACAGTCTGGTGTTTGCCTCTCTGAAAGTGAGCCCTGCATGTGAAAGGCAGTAGTTCCTGTGCATTGTAACTCACAGAGCAGAAGAAACTACAGGCGAATCAAAGCTAATGGTAGAGTTCTGAGCAGCCTTGCAGCAAAAATTATGTAGAAATACAGGTTATCTTACTATTTCCAGCTTGGCATGTGTAAAACAGTGATGGGTACATTGAAATTATTTTTCTCCCCGACTAGTGCTGTGTTCTTCACCTGCTCAGAGAGAAATGGTACTTGTAGTTGCAGTCATAGTTGGTAAGCAAATTGTTCATTATTATTGTTCATCTAAAAATACATTGGAATTTCTACATGCAGTTAATGTGCCAGCTTTATATGGAGCTTCTAGGAGGATTTGGGAACAAAATAGTGTATTCCAAGCAAATCCAGTGCACTACTTGTGAAGTTTGGCTTTGTTTAAGTTGGTATAATTTGCATTGTAGCAGTGGGCCGTAAATGTACTAAACTGTATATTTTGCAAGAGCTTTTATAACTTCTGAGTATTCACTGACTTGTACTACAAGTTTCACCTCGTGTCTATGTTTGAGCCTTCCTGGGAAGGAACACCAAGATTTTGCTCGTAGTAGAGTTGCTGTCTAAGCTATTTAAGGAATGTTTAATGCTAATTATAATATTTACCTCACTTAGTGTTCATGTTTAGATGGGGTTTGTCAGTTGTAAGAATTGCACAATTGCTATAAATATCTGCTTTAAGCCAGATTTGACATATTGCACTAAGCTTAAGTTGCTACACTGGGATTAAAAAGCACTTTTAAATTTCTTACTAGAAGGACCATCAGAGTACGACTAATGTTGAGATTTATTTTTTCTATACTGTCTGACGTTACTGAAAGATGTTATTCTTTCATATGATTTTTATACAATTATAAATTACATTTCTATAAACTAAACCTGTCATAGCACCATATGGTCTGTCCCCCAAGCATCTTCTGTTTGTGTTAACATGTTTCTATCATTTTCCCTCGGTGGAGATTAAAATGATGTTGAACAATGCTGAGTGACTTCTCTTTTCACTTCCCGTGGATCTTGGCTGTCAAAAACTTGGACCGGCAGTTTCTTGAAGAGACAGGAAGATGTATTTTTCATACTTAAAATGTAACTGAAACTGCAGTGAATCTCAAGGTTTGTCAACAGGCTCTTTGAAGTGACTTTTTAAGTGAGCTTGCAAGTAGCCAAGTAATTTTTAAGGTGTCACCATAAGGGGTTAAAGTCACTTTCTAATTCCAAGTTACGTGTCATTACCTATCTTGTAACTCCTAAGTATGTTACTGCTACGGGGGTTCAACTCTGAACTAAGCTTCTGATAAGGCTGCAGTAGTTTTAGAGCTCTTTTATAAGTCTTTGCAGAGAACTGGGTGTTGGCAGCAGAGCCTGAGAGCTCTCAGATCAGCTGTGGAACTGGTGGTGGTTGGGCAGCAGACACTGTCACTGCCCTTCAGTGTTCATTGTAAGGTTACACTTGCAAAGCACACCAAGCCTTCATCTTTTTCACAAGTTTAATTGGGGTATTATTTGGCTTTGTTGCCAAAAGGTTGGTTTTTACTCGTTAAGAGACTAGTCCAAGGTAAATGTGTATGGGAAAAACATGGAACTTTTGGTTCTCGGTTTTTAATTGCAGCTGCAACAATAAAATCCTGCTACAGGAAGGAGGGTTTCAGAACTGGTCCCCTTACCACCAAAACTGACTTGAAGAAAGAGCTGGTAGGTCTTGTCTTTCATAATAAGACATTAGTTTTGACTCAAATGACTTGAGAAAGAAGCAGGGAGGGTTTCAGTGGCTTCTGGTTAACGTAGGGACACGCATTTCTTGCTGGGAATCCATGTGTGAAATGTAGTTAAAACATCAGCTGAGGAGTTCTTGGTGTTTTCATGTGTTTGATTTGACAGCTGGAGTGCTGAGTGTCTGTCTGACAGTGAACTCCCAGTGTAGACCTTGGCACTAAAACCACTGGGTGTTGTGGTCAGAGCTTTGGACTGGCAACATCCAGCTCCAGGTGGTGACACCCATCTCGCTCACGTGGAAGGTCTGAGCTGTTTGGTGGTGGGTTTTACCACCATTACCTCGTTTGTGGTCTGAGCAGTGACACCTGGGAATTTCCTGTAATGTACAATTGTGTCCTACAAGCACCACAGGCCCTTTGGGGACAACATTCCCTGTCAAACCCAGGAGCTGTGCAGTCAGGGATCCTGGAGCTGCCCTTCCCTCACACTGTGCTGCCAGGAGCTCACTGAGCTCCGAGAGCTGTGGGCTCTGGGAACTTGGTGCTGTGTTCTGGCCTAGTTTGGGAATCAGTGGGAACAGTCTTCTTCCAAGAAAACTGTGGTCCCTTGGAAGAAGAAATTTCACTTGCTTTGAATTTCACTTGTGTTTGCCCAGTGGACGATGATCCCCCTCATCCCCCTGGCTGGCTCTGAATGCAGAGCAGGTCAACGGCAATAACAATCATGGAATCCCAAAATGGACTGGTAAGAAGGGACATTAAAGCCCATCCAGTGCCACTCCCTGCCATGGGCAGGGACACCTTCCACTAGCCCAGGTTGCTCCAAGCCCCGTCCAACCTGGCCTTGGACACTTGCAGGGACCCAGGGGCAGCCACAGCTTCCTGGGCAGCCAACCTGATCCCAAGCAATGCTGTGTCCTGAGCTTGCCTGGCATTTAGCACAGGTTGTGTATCCTTCACCCATCCCAGAGGGAAACTTGCAGCATGTGCCAGACTTCAGCTTAGGCTTTAAACAGGTGGGATTTTCAGGTTTTCAGTGTTTCTCCTGTCACCTTTGGCAATCTTAGCTGAGCACTGCCTGGAAAATTTAACTTACCCCTGTGCAGGCCATTTTGGTACAGCAGTCGGTGGTTAGTGAATAGGAATGGAATGAATTCCTTCTGCAAAGAGCTGGTGTTTTGGTGAGCTGTGGGAGGACTGACTCCTGTTCCTAGGCTGGACTCTCCTGGTCTCACCATGGCACTGAGCACAGGAGGCTGGTTTTGCTCAGTGCCTGTACTTGATCCTTAGGGCAGAGCAAATAACTCCTGCCCTGCTTTCCTGCACTATTTTGAATGTGCAGTAATGCTCTGGGCTGCACAGGGCACTGACTGCCTCAAACTAAATTCGGAGTTTTGTGGTAAGACAAAAAGCCCTTTTGGTTGAATAGGCACAGAAATGGTTGTGGTGCTGCTCTGAGCTCCCTCCCAACAGCTCACCTGGGCTGAAACTGCTGCTTGGAGATGGAACAAGTACAAAAACTATGGAACGACTGCCAGGCACATCCTGTATGACCAGTCCTGCAGTATTACATTCTGCCAGTGGTCTTTGGAGACATGGCACACTTCCATAAATCACCTCTTCTTCAAAAGTAACATTATAGGTAATAAACCCTTTGCTTTCAGATGGAAGGCTCTACTTACATATTCCTCTAATAAGTTCCAAACTCTTGTTTTGTTTTGCTGTTAAGAGTACATATGCTTTGAGCTTGACCAGAACTGATTATCTTTATTCTGGAAACGCATGTTTGATTTGTTCAAAAAGATGAAAAAAGGGAAAAAACCATTCAAGGCTGACCTAAAATATTTGCTTTTGTCTTTATAGTGTCTTAAATGTAGTCCTTAGTAGAGTTATAACAGACTGCAGTGCTTTGTGAGAACAAAGAGATGTCTCCTTCCTTTCCCTTTTGACACCTAAGAAAGATTTCAATTAATCCTGTTGGCCAAAATGTTGACATTTGGTCTGTGGTTATTTTTTTTTTTTTGCCCTCGTATTTAGATTTATGGCAGAGATGAGACAGGGAAAGTGCAAATTGCCTGAACAAAAAGCTGCAGCCTGCTCTGCTTCCCTTGCATCGGAGCTGCAGCCAGCAAGAGCCTCTTTGCTTTTGGAATACATCAGGTAGAATCTTCCCTGCTATCACATCCGTGTGCTTCTCCATGATTTTAATTTGATTCCTTTGCAAATAAAACAACAAATATCAGAATGGTGTTGGGGGATGGGAGGGTTTTCTTTGGGGGGGTTGTCCAAAAACTGGTGTGTCTGGTGGGTCCCAATTTCAAGATGTTACGATGTCTTGGAGTACTGCTGTAAATGAAAGGAGTCAGTCTTTGCCAAGGCTCCATTCCATGGTGATCCTCCAAGTGCAGCTAAATGGAAAACTGAGGGGCAGAGGCAGAGCTGCAGGTGCTGGGATCGTTCCCAGCTCCGGGATGGCACTGTTTGGCTCTGCAGGGACGGTCCTACCAGGGTGGGAATCAGCCCTCCTTGGTGCTCTGGGGACACGGAGGATGGGGTGAAGTCCTGCAACACAGAAGTGGTTCTAAAGAGTCTCCTTCCTATTTGGTTCCTTCTTCCAGAACAGCTGAAATGTGCTTATTTGAACATTGTGATGCTCTTAAAAAAGTGGAGTTTTTAAAGTGGCATCATAAGCCCAGGCCACAGCTCAGGGACAGCCCAACAGAGCTTGAGCCCAGGCCGCAGCTCAGGGGAGCAGTGGGAACCTGGGAAAGCTGGATGGTAACACCTCTGAACAGGAATCCAGTTCTGAGCTCAGTAATCCCGTGTCCCTGCTGTCGGGAAGCCCTGTGAGATCTCACAGCTCATTGCCATCCTTATCTCTATTGAGCTTACAACCATTTCCTAAAACACAGCTGGAGGAAGCGCATGCACTGCTGGGAGCTGCAAATGGAAATACTGCTGAAATGAACCTTTTCTGGATGGATTCTTTCACCTCCATGTCTCTGAAATGAATCCTGAGGTTAATTTGCTTTATCTTGGCCACTGTTTCTCAAAGTAGCCTTTTTTAATTAAAACAAGTAACCCCCAACTTATATGAGCAGTGCTAAATGTCTTACAGGAACTGTGAGGAAATGCTTGAGGGATTTTTACTGGTGCATGCAATGAAATAAAACACTTGAAGCTAGTGAGAGCAGAGAACAAAGTTCTCCAAACAGAAATTCGATGCACTCACAGCTCAAAGAAAGATCCTGTGATGAGAATGTAAGGCCAGAGTAGAGCCTGATATCACAGTATATCTAGAATTGGTGTGTAAGTACCAAAGAGTTATTACAGATGGTAGAAATGGGCAAGAGTGTGCAAAAGGAAGTCTGAGAAGGAGAGAAGACAAACTCGGGCTTTCATTCTTTCTTGTTTGCAGTATCAGCAACCTGCAAATGATGTTCATCTTTTGTCTTTTCTTTCCTGTCACTGTTTCTGGATGTGAACACGGTGTCTCAGAGATGCCCTTTGGGAGTGGCAACCGTAGGAAAACAGCTGGGTGTTCATTTTGGGAGGGAAAATCACCCCAGATTTGCTTCCCAGGTGATTCCCCCCACTTCCTTCCTGTGTATATGGACTTAGAGCACATCAAGTTGTCAGACAGTAAAGTAACTCCAGTAATTGTAGACAAGCCAACCAATGTATCTCAAGCCAACTTGCCTTGTGATTTCTTCTATTTACTGCTGACAGTGTTGGGAAGCTTGGAGAGGTCCCGGAGAAGACTTATGTTTTTACTGCTCTTATAAAACAGGGAACACCTGCAATGTTTCAGACTTGCCTCTTTCCCTGATCTGTACAATAGATGCACAATCCTAGAACTAAGCACAGATTTTACAAACAGCCCAGTAAGAACTCCATGATGGCAGAAAACCCCCCAACCCTATGGCAGAAAAATAAGCCCAATGTGCAGTGGCTGCATCACAGGCAAGAGGTGGGTTTGTATTTTCTCTGGCCTGTGTTCATTTACTGTCTGGGGAGTGGGATATCGAATCAAACCTATGGAGGTTCCAGGGTCTGTCAAGATTTCCCACTGTTTGTTGTGATTGGATACAAGGCCAGATGCTGATAAATTAATTTGAAAATGTCTCTGACTGTACTATGAACACAACTCCATATAACTCCCGAGGCTTCAGCTGCTGCTGGGGACAATTTTCCCCGTGTTGTCTAAAAATCCTGGAGGTCACTAAATGCTCTGTAGTGATTTCACTTGGTTAATAGAAATAGGAGCTGTATTTTTGCACTGGTTAACTGGAAAAACCAGTTCAGAGACAGATACACTGTGGGGGAAGGAAAAGAAAGCCTAGGTAGCCTCATTATCAAATTAATGTGTATAAAATTAAGATAAATATGTAAAAATTCCTATAAAGAAATCGTTGGTTTCAGAGGAAGAAGCAGCACATGTGATCCTTGGTGGCCTTTTCCTTTCTCCCTGCTTGTTTCCTGTGTGCAAATTGCTGTTCATTCTCCCTGCTCTTGGTTTGCCCTCCCCAGGAGCAAAGCTGGGCTGGGAGAGGTGGCAGCTGGGGTGTGGATGTGGAGCCTTCCCTGCCACGTTTTGGATTCCAGGGAATCCTGAGGTGGCAGCAGCAGGGCTGGGGAGCTGCACACGAGGGGTGTCAGGGCTGCCTGAGAACAACTTCAAGAATTCAAGAGGTTTTACCTTAGTTTGACCTCAAGAAAGTAAATATGGATGTCTGAAGGTTAACAAGCTGGAACAGGGATCTGTTCTTCACGCTGCACTTGCAGTAATTCCATCTCATTTTTAAATACCTGAGGCTCTTGATGTAATGGGTCTCCACAGCTTGAGAAATAAAGCTGAGTCACCACATGAAAATGCAATAAACTGCACTCACAGCCACTGCCATCTGGGTTTAGAAATTCCTCCTCAGGAAAACTGCAAGGCTGGTTTTTCCCAAATGCTGCAATGAAATTCAGGCATTGCTGGGTTGCAGCCTGGCTGTTCTCATGTTGTTCACAACCAGGGAATTACTCAGGCTGTCTCCCTTTCATCCTCTGGAGCAAGGAGCTTGAGGAAATTTAAAAGAAACATTTTGGGGGTACAGGAAAGGCCAAGGACTAACTTTGGAATTGTCCCTAGGGACGACCAAGCCTTACTTAGGCCCCACCTAAGGTAGTCTAAACCAAATAACTACATGTGGTGCATTGTTATCTGAATGGTCTGTTATTAAGGACAATTTTATTTAAAAAAAAAAAAAAGTGGAGGAGGCAAGATACGCTGTTTGTAGGTAATAAATGCAGCTTGTAAGCTTTAGTTCTCATACAAGTCCTTTCCCAGCTAAGGACAAGGAATATTGGAGCTGGGATGTAGACACTGTAAACCCCTGTAAAGAGGGTTGTCAAGGTCAGCACTAACAGAGTTGGGCCTGTTCACTGAGCATTTCTACTACAAGGGCAGTGTTTAGAGGGTTGGGTTTGATTTAGTTTTCCCCACTGGGGGGGGGGGAAATTTCATAGTGGGATTGTTGGGGTGTCTGTGCAGGGCCAGGAGTTGGACTGGATGGTCCTTGTGGGTCCCTTCCAGCTCTGGATGTTCTGTGGTTCTGGACTTGTTGATTGTTCAAATGCTTAGAAATGTTTTGCTTTCTATTTGGTTTTAATATTTCCCTTCCATTGCTGGCAGCAGCTGGGGTTGGCCAAACTGGACTCCTGGTGTATCTGGTATTTAGGGCTCTGGTTGTGCTCGTCTGTTTTCTTCCTTGGCTGTAGCTGTTTTGCAGTTGATCTGAAAAGGAGGTGGAAAAGATTTTTGCAAATCATAGGGCTGGCTCAGTTCTTCCTTTGGCTGTTTGGAAGAATTCCACTGAGAATAAAATTGTAGATCTGAAAAAAAAAAAGTGCTGCTTTCATAACGATCCTCCCCCTGCTTCCCTGGCAATGGGTTGCTTTTCCTTTGCTCTCCATAGGGGTGGTTTTCAAGCTGTTCCTCAGTGGAAGAGGGAAAGATGCAATTTCTGTGTCAGAACCAGAAGTCAGGTCATTTTTGGTGACTTAATCCATAAATGAAGGAATACTGTGAGTGGAGTTTCCTCACTGGGAGTCCCTGTGTTACAGATAGGTGGTATTCTAGACTTTGGCTGGGTTCCTCTGCTGCAATAATCTGTATGTTAGTGGATAAACCAGTGCACAATGCTTTCAAGAGATGCAGTTATTAATCTTAAGCTGTTTATAAATGCAATGTAAATATGACCACTCACGGAGAGTATCCTAAAAATTATATGGAAAAGAGACATGGGACTGAGCAGTTGGAGCCTGACAGCTGCTGAGGGTTTGTCCTACCAATAAATAACTCAGCAAGGGAGAGGGAGGCCACAAATCCTAGAAAATAATATTTACTGTTTTTCCAGAGGTTTCTAGAGGAAAATTGGTCTGACCAGTACAAATAATGAATGTATTTCAACAAACCGTGTTAATGTTAAAAGCTGTTTCGTCTGTTTACATTTCCTTGGAGTGTTTTCTCAGGAAGTGCAGGGCTGTGGAGCAGATGACTGAGATGCACAAGTCTCTCTCAGCATTTCTTTATGACCATAAGCAGGGGGAGAGAGACTCTGGTCAAGTTTTGACTGTGTGGAAGGTAAAGAGGAAGCTGCCATTGCTGCTGGTCTCTGTACGTGTACGTGTGTTTATTCTGCTACGTGATGACTGTTTAAGTTTCTCCTGCCACCAAGGGCTGTAAAACTCCTCCTTGCAAAGAGAGGCTGATGAGGAAACTCCCGGACACAGCAATCCCAGAGCACCTTACAGCTGGAAATAGAGCAGAATATAGGCTTGTTCCTTCTCCACATCTCACGAGCTTGCCTTGGTTTCTGCCAGCTCAAGGCAAACAATGGCCTTTATTGTCCTGGAGATAAAATCTCGGAGAGACCGTGTGTGATAGGAACAGGGCTCCTAATGAACCATGTGATGGTTGAGTTGTGGGCTAATTATCTTTTCCATCTGTTACCTAATAGGATTCTGTAGCACTGGGATTTAAGGTCTGTCAATTTTTGCTATCTTTCATTCTAAACCTGGACACCTCTGCCAAGGCCAACAGTGAAATGAGCACACGGAGAGAATAAATCTCCAGTGAACAGCCCGAGTTATTTATATTGGATTAACAAGGCTACATGGAGAACTGGGGTGTCTTTTGGGTTGCTGGAGGTGGGAGTGCTTTAAGGGTTGAGTGCTTTTATATTCAGCTTTAGTTGTGGGAACATTTGAGCCTGAGACGTGAGAGAATGCAGACCTTTCAAAATATGGTATGTAAGAAAAATGTATGATTTAATGTTTCCATTTCCATAGAGGAAATAGCAATGCTTGGCTCGAACCAAATGATAGATTTCCTTTAAACTTGGTCATATGATGATGAGGGAAATAATTTCCTTCTCAGCTTTTGTCAAAGCAGTAGAGTGCAAAATTAGGTGTCTTAAAAGCACCTGCTGTTCACAAGGACATAAATCACTGAGTGGAGAATTGCATATTTGCCTCTTTTTGAAGGAAAAGAATAAGAGGAAAAGAGGCCTAGAATAACAGATAAAATAATTTATCAAATTTATCACCAATTTATCAGAACCTGAATTGGGTTTGTGGTCACTGCACTTTCAGGCCAGTTGTAAACAGAACTCAGTCTTAGACAAACCCACACTTGTTCCTTCAGGTAAAAGAGAGAATTGAGGGGACGTGTCATCAGTGTTCCTGCATTTGAGCTGTTGGACAGTGTATGGTTTTTGAAATCATGGCATCCCAGACTGGTCTGAGTTGGAAGAGACCTGAAAACCCATCCAGTGTCACCCCCTGCCATGGGCAGGGGCACCTTCCACTAGCCCAGGTTGCTCCAAGCCCTGTCCAGCCTGGCCTTGAAATGTGTGAGGTTCATCTTCCCAAGCTCACCTCGCACAGACACGTGGCAGGAAAAGGCCCACACTTCATCTTGGTACTTCTGGGACCATAAAATGCATCTTGAGCTTTCTGTGTAGCACTAAAGATGGATATAAAGGGGAAGAGTTTTGGTATGTCAGAGACCACAGTGCAGACTCACACCCAGGTGCCGTCAGGGTTTGGAATATATACAGCTAAACATCACTAATGATCATTGCTGCCTTTGTGTCTCCTAAGCTTGAGGCACAGAAGAGCTTTGGGTGCTGCTTGGGGTGCTGAGTGACCTTGTAGGCCAGCAGGGTGCCCAGTGTTGGAGTTGCAGAGCAGTCCGGGTGCACAGCTGGTTCTGGAGCCCACAGGGGAGATTTGTGCTGACAGTGACTCTGCCAGGGGTTAACAGGACTGCTTTCACACGGGTTTCCTCCTGCCATTGTGCAAGGGATGGTTCAGTCCAGTTTGATTTTGGATTTGGGAGACTTTGTTACATCACATTGAAGGAGATGTGCTATTTCCAGTGGCCCACTTAAAACCTGCTCCCACCAGTGTTCCTTGTTCCTCAGCTCAGTGGGGTGATCTGTGTGTTGAGAGTCAAAAACGTGTTATGGCAGGAGCAGGCAGGAGTCTGTAGGATGATCCTGTGGGGTCTGTGCAGTCGTGGATCAGCATCACCTCATAACACGGACACTGCAGGTCTGTTGAACAGGTGCAATAACCTAAGGGGGATAGGATTAAAATGAAGTTATTTAAAATTTTATTGCATTTACAACAGATTGAGTGCTCTGCAATGAAAACCCCACAAGTGCTCAGTTTAACAAGTGTTGAACTGCTGTGTCAATCTTTTCATGAGCCCTTTCTAGGTCCATCTCATCACGTAACATAATTGTGTGGCCCGGCTTGTTTCCAGTAAATCTCCTCCCTGGCCCCGTGGCAATCTCAGCACCAGCCTCATTCAGCCTCTCCCCGCAGGGAAGAGTCTGAAAAATCATGGCAGTGGGAAAGATGGCCAGTGTTTACAACCAGCTAATGGGAATCCCAGCTGTTCTGGGAGGTTGCATAATCTTGGAGTGGGAAATCCAGTGCCCCGAAGAGCAGGCACTGCCAAGGAGGCTCTTTATGGGCACCCTGTCAGATGATGTGTTTTCATGGTCATATTTAAACCCTCCAATCTGTCTTTTCTGAGTTCCTTGCTCATGCAGAAGGGCCCAGTGGTTTTATGTTTTAATTGGAGAAAATATCTCTTGAATGCTGTTGAATTTGGAAGTCTGATTTGGCTCAATTAAAATGTGATTAAGCTTTCTGTCTCCACTGTAGAGGCTGCAAGTGCTCTGGAGAAACGTTTAATGTTGAAGGCTGGCCTGCTGCTTTTGGCTGAAATGCAGCAGAAATATGCAATGCTCTGAGAAATTCCAGGACTCCCACTAGGTCAGAAAATTTTCTCTCAGCTCTAGCATTTCATCAAGTTTCCTATAACATGTCCCCATGTATCACAATCCTTATTGCTTGGAAATCCACCAACTTCGCAATGAGCTGAGAGTATTTATTATATGTGCTGGATGACATTCTCTTAGTGGAGAGCTCTGATTAAAATAATTTCCATCCCTTCTGGTTTCAGACAGTATTTGTGTTACATGCTCTTGTTTTACTGTGGGTTACATGCTTTGGATGAGTTTAGTTACACTGAGTATTCATCTAGTCTAATTCTGTTAATTACAGTATTTTTAATCAACCTCACCTGGGGTAATATGTTCAGCATCCAGTCGCTTGAACCTGGGCTAGAGCAGAAATGAGCTGTACTTTCAGAAATGCATAAGTCAGAACATTGTCTACAGGAGAGGTTTAAAATCCCTGAGCTGGTCATGCTGTTGTGGCCACTCTGATTGGGAACCTGATGATAATGGCTCAATTCACCATCTCGAATCTTTGTAAGAACCTGTTTTTAAGAACCGTGTTGAGCTGGTCTTACAGACTGTCCCTTTTCTGGGGAAAAGACAGAAAGCTTCACTCACTCACAGATTTGCAGTGCACCTGCCCTCTGGTCTAAACTGACAGCAGAGCTCGGGGCTCACCGACCTTTCTTGGCTTTGGCACTCTTGATTAAGTTGTTCAGAGCTAGTCCAATAAATTGTTTAATGAATAGTTTTCAGCTGAAAGAACAGTGTGATTCGCATGTGGAACCAAAAAAACTCTTCCTTTGTTTACCAATCCAGCCAAGACATTGATAATACAGTAATTTTACAGTAAAACGGGGCACTGATGTTCCATGGAGTCTCAGAGTATTCCATATTTATGATCCTATGATGTGCTGGATCCCCTGGACTCCCTTTGTTTTAGGATGGGCATGATTTGAGCTGATTTCAGGAGTCTTCACAGAGAGTAGCTTGATGTCCTTTAAATTAAAGAGAAATTTGGGAAGCAGAGCTAGAATGCTCCACATTATGGGCCTCTCCCAGCAGCTTCTCCACAAGGTGAAGGGTCGTCCATGGCCTTTTCTGTATCCTGCCTGTTCTGTCCTTACAGCAGTGCTGTGGTAACACTGGGAGGTGTCTCTGTGTCTTTGTGACTTAGCAGATAAAAAGTCCTAACCTTGCAAGTGGGGCATCAGAGTGTGCTGGCTGGGGCCCAGGTCTCTGAAAATATTTGAGCACCCTGGGCTTATTTAGTGCATGACAAGCCCCTCGGTGGCTTCATGGAACTCCCCTGAGGGGAGAAGCCAGAGGCCACGCAGGAGTTCCCTGCAGAGGGGCCTGCTGGGCCTTTAACCACTAGAGGCCACTGCCTCATTAGTATTGGGGAAATTAATCACTGCACGTGTAAAATGCAAATGTCAGGGGTTGTGTTTCTGTTGCCTCATCGTGGGTAAGATGGATTTGTTTATTTTGCCCTGTAACCATCCCCAGTGCTGGCACGTGCTGAGGTTCTGTTGGAGCTGTGCTGCCCTTGTCCAGGTGACAGTGACACCCGAGCTCATTGCTCAGGGCCTGGAGGAAAGCAGAGCAACACTGGAAGACCCTGAAATATTCAGAGCTGAGTACTGGCTGGGTGAAGGGTCTCGATGGGAAACCACACCAGGAGCGACTGAGGGCACTTGGTCTGTTCAGCTGGACAGGAGGAGCCTGAGGGGAGACCTCTGGAGCTTCCTCAGGATGGGCAGCTCTGATCCCTGCTCTGGGGGGACCAGGGACAGCACCCAGGGAATGGCTGGAGCTGTGTCAGGGCAGGGTCAGGTTGGATCTCAGCAAAAGGTTCTTCCCCCAGAGGGTGGTTGGCACTGACCAGGCTCCCCAGGGCAGTGGGCACAGCCCCAGGGCTGCCAGAGCTCCAGGAGGGTTTGGACAACGCTCTCAGGGACAGGGGGGGATTGTTGGGGTGTCCTGGGCAGGGCCAGGGGTTGGACTGGATGATCCTTGTGGGTCCCTTCCAACTCAGCAGATTCTGGGATTCTGTGACCTGTTAGGCTCAGATTTATTTTTCCAGTCTCCTTTGGGCTTGTTAAGCTTTGGCCTTTCCTCTGGAGCACTCGCACAGGACCTGTCCAAGGTGTGCTGATCCCACACGTGTGCTGTGAGCAGCTCGGGGGGAGGCAGAGGGCAGCTGGCTGAGGTGGAGTGGGAAATACAGCTGCCTTTCTCCACTTGGGATGGTCAGCAGGGCAGACTGGTGCTGGCAGAGCTGGGCTGATGATCTCGTGCTGCTCCTGTGCTCCGGCTGTGGCATGACGAGGAGGCCACCAAGAGACTCATGTGCGGGGCTGGTGCCGGAGGCAGAGCTTCTCTTCTCCTGGGAAGACAAGCAGGAGGGCACAATTCTTCTTCTATCTTCGTCTCAGAAGCACTTCCAAAGCAGGTAGTCTATAAAACCATTGTTTTCTGTAGTCAGATCCAAACAGGAGAATACGGAGATGCTCCAGGGTAAATGGGTGGAATTTGCTGCTGCTGTCACCGATCCGAGTGTTGGCTGTGACCCAGTCCCAGGGCGGAGCAGGAATTTGAGCTCTGTGTGCAGTACAAATGTGTAGGCTTGTAAGTACTGTGATTACATTCACAGAGCTGCTGTAACCTTGAGGAATACCTGAGTAGAGTAGCAATTATTCTTGTGTTAAATCCCACAGCTCATTCCCATTGCATCATGAACTTACTGCATTGGGAAGTCGTCCCTCCTGAATCAGAGCAATGTGTTTCATCCAAGAGCTGTTGATTTCTTGTACCTGGTGCGTCTCACCCTGCAGACTGGGAAGGGACTTTGCTGGGTTAAGGTACAGAACTGGCTCTGTTGAGTCCCTGTAAATCACTGAGGTGTGTCAGAGTCAATCAGCTTTGGTAAAGTGGTGCTAAAGCCATGAAGAGATGGAACAGTCTGGAAGTCTCCATCACTCAGCTCCTATGCAGTGTCAATCCCCATGTGCTTTTATCTGCAACACCTCTCGCTGCTTTTCAGCAGCTCCTTCCCTGATGAGTGCGGGTGTCTGCTCCCCATAAACACAGCCCAGCCCAAATCCCCTTGGATGTGGAACATTTGGTATTGTTGTATTAATACTGCAGTTGGGAGGAACCTCGTGGAACTTGACAAAGAGTGAAAATAGAACTTTCAGTCCAAATGTCTGAACCCTTATCAACGCCACTGGCAGGGTCTGTACCTGGAAGATAAAAACTGGCACAGTTTTCACTTCTGGGAAGCACTTCTGTGCTTTAGTCAGAAGATGTCCATGCAGCTGTCCATGCTGAATGCTGCCAGCAAGCACTATTTCATTGACAAAGACTTTATTAATTTCTGCTGTTATAATTGTGGTGATTTCCTCTCTTGTGCACTGAGCAAGTTTTCTGGTGTTTCTAGACTTGTGTTGGTGCAAAGGTCTCCTGGGGCTTGAGTTTGACCAAAAGAGCCAGATGGAAAACGTAATTTTGACTGGCGGGTACCTGAGATTTGTGGCCCTAAAGCTTCTGGTAAAAACAGGGGGAGCTCAGAGTGGAAAAGGGGAATATCAGGAATGGGGACTTGATGGCTGTTTGTGCACAGAAATCTAGAGATTTTGATCACTTTGATACAGCTGGAGGCCCAAATTAATTACAGAAGCAATGATAAATGTAATTTGGTTTGTGTTCATGTTATTAGGGGAGCATTTGGGTTTGTCTTTAAAACTTACTATAGGACTGCAGCAAACCCTCCTCTGTGTCGAAGCAGGTGATTTTTGCTGAGGGCTGCACTCACCTCGGGCTGTACCTCCCAGCCCTGTCTGCACATGCAAACAGTTATTTGTGTTTGGAACTTGGCTGGCTCCTCTCTCTGGGGATGCTGCTGACAGCCTGAGCCAGCACAGCTCCCCAGCTGCTACTGCAATCTCTGTGCAGCCTGAATAATGTTCAGTGCTGTCTCTGCTCTCATTAAGTGCAGCTAATGCAAGGGGAGTCGACTTGAGCACAGCAAACTCCAGTTAAATCTGGGATGAAAACAGCCTCAAGCGTGTGTTCAACAGGTTCTGCATATGGCCATGAAATTAGAAGAAAAACTATGAAATTGGGCCTCTCACTTCAGCAAGGACATGGAGGGGCTGGAGCAGGGCCAGAGAAGAGCAACCAGGCTGGGGAAGGGTCTGGAGCACAAGTGCTGTGAGGAGAGGCTGAGGGAGCTGGGGTTGTTGAGCCTGGAGAAGAGAAGGCTCAGGGGAGACCTCATCGCTCTCTACAACTCCCTGACAGGAGGGTGTAGCCAGGTGGGGGTTGGTCTCTGCTCCCAGGAACCAGCAGTAGGACAAGAGGGCTCGGCCTTAAGCTGTGCCAGGGGAGGTTTAGGTTGGATATGAGGAAGAAATTCTTTCCAGAGAGAGTGCTCAGCCATTGGAATGGGCTGCCCAGGGAGGGGTGGAGTCACCGTCCCTGGGGGTGTTTGAGGTGAGACTGGATGTGGCATCAGTGCCATGGGCTGGGAACCACGGCGGGGTTGGATCAGGGGTTGGACTTGATGATCTCGGAGGTCTTTTCCAACCCTGTTGATTTTGTGATTCCATGAAATCACCCCACAAAAGCAAACAGGCAAGTGGCTCAGGTCAGCTGAGTTTAGTGGATGAGCTGGAAAATGCTGATGTGCCACCCTGGAGCAGAGCAAAGGGGACAAGGGACACCCTCAGCCATCCCGGGGTGCAGCTCAGTCAGGGATTGAAATGGTTAATGGCTTAAACATTGGAAGATCACCAAAAGACTTCTACAAACTGCAAAGAAAGAGCTGCTCACCCAGCAAAGCCCCCCCTCCCTGAATATGCCCACTGGGAAAGGACCTTCAGATCAGATAAATGGGTGCCACTGTCCAACCATCCCGTGCAGATGCACACCTGAAGCTACAAACTGGATTGCCAGGTAAGAGAAGTGAAGTTTCACATGCGAGGCCCACCTGGGAGACTTCATACACACACACCAGTATGATGGTAAGGAAGCTCTGATTTTATTATTAGCCCGGTTGTCTTTTATACAGTTCTGCACACGATTGTCTAATACTTGATTGGTTACATAAACTGTTCACACGCCTAACACTATATTCTTATTGGATGGATAGCATATCTTTATTTTAAAATTCTCTTCCTTCACACCTAACTACAACATCTTGTTTATCTAATTCTTCTTATGTTATTGCCCTTCGGCTACAAAACTTTCTCAAAACCATCCAGCAGCTGCCTCTTGTTATGTGAACTTCAATCCCAAAACTTTCCCTAAACTGTCAGTAGCTGGTCCACGGCAGTTTCTACCCAAAAGGTTCCCTACAGGGAAGAGGGAAATCCTTCTGATCATGCCCATGTCCTCCCTTACATGGTGACTCTGCTGTCAAACCCCTCCAGGGAGCACAGAAAGAAAACTTGTGACATGTCCCATGGCATGATCCGTGGTGAAACTCCCCATGATCCGTGGTGAAACTCCCCATGATCTGTGCTGAAACTCCCCATGATCCGTGGTGAAACTCCCCATGATCCGTGGTGAAACTCCCCATGATCCGTGGTGAAACTCCCCATGATCCGTGCTGAAACTCCCCGTGATCCGTGGTGAAACTCCCCACCCCAGGGGAGGTGCAACGCTGCCTGAGCTGGAAGTGTATAATTACTCATAAAATCTTTTAGTTTTGGGGGGCTTCTCCCAGCCCCAACGGAGCAGGACCTCCACTTCAACCAACAGACATGGAGGCTGCAACATCCAAGTGTCATCTCTGGATCCAGTGGGTGGTGACTTTATATGTATATCTATCCTTGCACCCTTATCCTTTCTCTCCCTTATGCGTTTTCTTAAGCGTTATTTTTATGCTCTAATATTGCTATAGATGCTCTTATATTTCTGTATTGCTATAGATGATAACACCCAAAACAGCAACATACCTGTTTACCTTGGAGACCTTATTACCTTATTCTAATTCTTTTTTGTAAATAAATTCTTGATTGTAAACATATACGTTTACAGTACGTGTATATGTTCACAATACACATAGGTATGCAATTCTCTGTTGTAAACATGTATATGTTTACAAACACTGATTATTCAGTGTCCTCTCACTCTAACCCACCCCAAGGGATTTAGTAACAAACACCTGGGTTACCCTCCCCTTCTGAGGTGGGTCCTAACACTCCCAGGGAGCCCCGAGCGTGGCGGGGTCCAGGGAGGGCTGGTTTGGGGTCTGAGAGGCTCTTTCCCTTTATGTTCTCTGTCAAAGCAGTTTCCATTCTCCATGATGAGCTCCCTTCTGTGTAACCCAGCGTGTCCCTGGTTCCTCTCCGAGTCAAGGAACTGTGTACTTCTCTTCTGGTTTTTGTCTCCTGTGTGCTACCAAGGGCTGCCAGGGAATGAAAGCCACCTGTGCCACATGTGACAGGAACTTAGAACCCTGTTGGTGTTCACAGCAGTGTTCATTAGAAATGTCTTCACTGCTGAAGCTGGGAAGTGTTTTTTTTAAGAATAGTGCTGCTATAAGATGTTTTAGTGATTTGATGTGTGAGCATTGTGGGTCACCTGAGTCTCATCCTATGCGTGTGTTCTTAAACAGATACTGTCACTGTGTGACTGACTCAGCACTGTGATGTTTCACAGAATCACACAAAGGTTTGGGCTGGAAGGAACCTTAAAGCTCCTCTCATTCCACTCTCTGCCATGGGCAGGGACACCTTTCACTACCCCAGGTTGCTCAACCTGGCCTTGGACACTTACGGGGATGGGGAGTGCACAACATTTCTGTGAAACCTGTGCCAGTTTGCCATCTTTTCATCAAGATCTCTGCTCCTCAGGGGTAACAAAAATGGTTTTAGGGACATCAAAGGTCATCTGAGGATTTTTTTTAGCACAGAAGCACTCATGAGTTGGGCTGTTCTGCTTGGGATGCCACCGAGAGTCGTCCAGGTCGCTCCTCAGTACCTGAGGGATCCAGAGCCCAATCAAGGAGAGTCTTCAGGGCTCTGGTCTATCCAGCTTTTCCACGGGATGTTTTCCTGCGTGGCAGCGGTGAGGGGCCCACGTGTCTGGCAGGGACCCCGGGGGCAGCAGCACCTTCCTTGGAACGCAGCAGATGCACCAGGTGAGATCTGTCACCCCCTGCACACTGAGGTTTTGTCTTGGGTTCAGAAGAGGCCAAATCCATCTCTCCTTAGTGGCTGTGATCAGGGTCCAGCTCCACCACTGCTCCCTTTGTGCTGCCACGGTCGCCCAGGTTCCGAAATGCTCCGGCTGCTGCGCAGTGTCCAGGCACTGATGGAGCTCAGCTTTGCCCTGCTCTCGGGTCCCTTGGGAGATCAGCAGTGGTAGAACTGCACCTTGGGAATGTTTGGCCGGGAACTGCACCCCACAGGGATCCCAGCACCTGAAGGGATCTCGGGACAGGGTGGACAGACCAGGCAGGGCACTTAAACCAGGTCTTTTGGCAAGAGCTGGCAGAGAAAGTTTGTTCTGGACAACTTCATACCTGGAGCCAAATTTGAGCAGTGGCGTAACCTCTGATGCCAAGAATTTTTGTTCTGTCTGGTTGGGAGTGTTGGGGAAGTTCAAAAGAGGTGGGGATAGAGAGAGGAAAGAGCCCAGATGAGTTTTAAGATGTTTTTCAGTGAAATTCTGCAGCGTTTGCTGTTGTTTGCACTGTCCCCTTTGAATTTCACCCTGTTGCAGGGTCAGATTATGTAGAGGAATTAAACTCTGATGATTAAATTCCATGTTAAAATGAGTAAACACACTGGGATCTTTTAGCACTAAATCACAGTGAGGTTATATTAAATACTGAAAAGATAATCCAAAAATCACTCATTTAATAATATTTTAGAAATTATTTTAGATGCCTGCCTTTTAATATCTTCTGACAGGTACTTTTAAAGTGATTTATCCATGCATTTATAATTTTCTATTTTGCTTTGAATAAAGCAGAACTAGGTCTTTGATATTTAGAATCCTCATAATCGTTCCTGGAATTTTTCTTTGGATGAAGATTTTGGCATGGATGATACTTTATGAAACAGTCCTGGGTCTGGATCTCATTCATCACAGATCTTGAAAAGAAATGTCCCTTGGCTTGCAGAGAGAGCCTTGGAATTTTTCAGAGGTTGAATTGAAATTATAAAGTGTATGTACATTTAAATATAGGTTCCTTTAAATATGCAGAGCTTCTGTAAGGATCAGGTTTGTGTACATTCCATTAATGGTAAGTGTAATTTTTAAATCTATTGTAAGCAGTGGAATATAGAGTCACAGATTGGATTGGGTTGGAAGGGACCTTAAAGCCCATCCCATTCCAGCCCTGCCGTGGGCAGGGACACCTTCCACCAGCCCAGGTTGCTCCAAGCCCTGTCCAACCTGGCCTTGGACACTTCCAGGGATGGGGCAGCCACAGCTTCTCTGGGCAACCTGTGCCAGGGCCTCACCTTTATGTTAAGCTGGGTTTAAAGATGACAGAATTTGTCAAATAAACTGATTTTCTTGAATTAATTCTGTTCAGATCATGAATGGAGATGGAAGTTCCTGCTGTGCATTTATTTTTTGTCAGCTGGCACGTGCTGTTTGTCCTTATAGGGTCTGCAGTGGGGTGCTCAGCATCCAGCCCCCCATCTGGAGCTGAGGACTGGACTGGGCTGAGCTTTGGGCAAAGGCAAAGACAAGGACAGTCTGTGCCAGCTCACAGGGTACCGAAAGGCAGCCAAAAAAAAAGGACTGGGGGGAGAGCAGAGGTCCAGCAGGTAGTCCAGGGTCCTGGACTAGCCAGTGTAATAGGTTTTCTCTGTCTCTGATCTCGATGCCTCCAGTCCTGGACAGGTTATGAGCTCTGCTCAGTCCTGCTGCACTTCTAGTGTGTTAAGTGAAGCTTGTACATCCATGTCAGGTCCAGGGCTTATCACTCCGACTGGAGTGTGGTTACTGCAGCCAAAGTTGCCTTTAGGTGGGTCCCTGGGATTATAAAGTAGGGTACTGGGTTGTATTAAAGCAACTGAGCTCATATTAGCAAAGCCTGGCCGTGGAGCCTTTAGATTTACATCGTCTTGTCTTGGGCCTGACCTAAATCACAAGCATTTAGGGACAAGAAATGAATTGAGGCCTATCTCTGTACAGACTAAATCCCTGGCCTCCGCCGAGCGCAGCATTAGCGGAGCCAGCAGTGGTCATGTCTTTCCTTGAGACTGTCATAAATTGCATTTATTAATGGCAGATTATAGAAATTGTAGCCAAGTCTTTATCAGCACTTAGGCCAGACACCAGATAAACAGTTGGCTGCAGTTCTGCCCTCTAATAAAATTGTTCGTGAAATTTGAACTCAGCTTTGCGGTTTAAACACTTTCAGAAACAAACTGGTTGCTCAGCGGTGTGAACTGGACACTCCCTGGAGCCAAATCCAGCCTGCTGGGATACATCCGCTGAGGATCCAGCCCTGGGCTCTTCCTGGGAGAGTCCTGGCTCCTGCCCTGGCCCCTGGAGGTGGAGGATGAGGAGGAGCAGAGCTGGGGCAGCCGGATGGCCGCTGTCCCCATCGCTGCCGTGTGCCTCACCCCCCATGCTTTGGGCTGAGCTTCCCTGCCCATCTGGTCTGCCAGGGCCCCTCAGAGGGACTGGTCCTTTGCTGCCAGTGCATCAAGGAAATTCCCTGCTGCTGGGAAGAGCTTCCCTGCTCAGGACATGCCTGGGCTGGACTGGCTGCACAGGACGGAGCTCCCAAATTAAAGCGAAGTGACAAGACATGCAGCGTCATGTTTGCGAGGGAGGCTGGAGCAGCTCTGGCAAAGTTAGCAAGAGCAGCCCCGGTGACATTTTGCTAAGGGGTTTTTTTGGGTCTTTGAAATCCTTTTTGACATCTGCTCTTTATTACACAACAATATAACTGTCCTTTTAGGAAAAGAGACATTTTTCATTATTCATTTCAAAGTTAACAGACACATCTTCAAGTGCCTACAATAACTGCAAGGGATTTGCTTTCAGGTGATTTGGCTGCACGGCTGAGTCCAACTACAACACTGTTTTCTGTTCCACGTCTGCATTTACCTTGGTCCCAACTGAAACCAGGTTTTTATCGGAGTGCCTGGGTTTGGTTTTTATTAAAGAAATACTTTGACTCTGGCAGGATGAGCGACGTGAAACTCTGGCAGGAAATCTGAACCTTGCAGTCCTTCCCAAGTTCATCAGCAAGAGCATTTTGTTTGTTCTTTGCGGGGGCAACGTGGTTGCTTTTTTCCCCTGTCCCATCTGAGGTGTTGCATCTAGTTTTGTTCTTTTACCTCCAAGTGGGAAAAAACTTGGAAGGGTTTTTAAGCAAAAGTAATATGTGAGGAATTTAAGGCAGAGGTATGCAGCACGGAAAAGCTGACCTCTGTTTCCCCTTTCATGCCACATTGCATTCCCTGTATTTCTGCTTCTGGAACACCGGTGCTGCTTTCCGAGAGCAGGAGGCTCAGGAGGAGTGGCCAAGGTGCAGCAGCTCTAAGGACGAGCATGAAATGTACCCAGACTTGTGTCCTCAGTAACTGCTGCTACACCATCAGCATTTGCACAGAATATGTTGCAGGCCCCTTCTTGTTTGTTTTCATGCCTCCCACAGGACCCCCGAGTCCGCTGAGTGTTGGAGAGGCAAAGCGGGGGGAGATCCGGGCTGGGGGATGCTCTGAAGGACAAAGAGGGATCTTAGAGCTCAGCAGGTCCTGCTGCTGGGAGGGAAGGTCAGGAGGCTGTTTTCTTGTTTGGCTTTGTGTGGTTTAGGGGATGGTTCAGCTTTTAGGAAACAAGGGGAAACATTTTCTACAGAAAATTCTTGTTATCTTGGCATTTTGCTTGTTTCTTCATATTCAGAATCACAGAATTGTTGAGGTTGGAAAATCCCTTTAAGCTCACTCAGTCCAACTGTCAACACATCACCCATCACCATGTTCACCACTAAACCAGGTCTCCAGGTGCCACATCTACTTGTGTTTTGAATACTTCCAGGGATGGTGATTCCTCCCCCTCCCTGGACAGCCTGTGCCAAGGCTGGACAGCCCTTTCTGTGAAAAAAATCTTCCTCATGCCCAATCTAAACCTCCCTTGGCACAATCTGAGGCCACTTCTGGTTTTGTATATGTCAGGGGAGATTTTCTGATGTCTGTCACAGTCAGAAAGGGTTTTAACTTTAAAAGATTAGTTTCCCTTTTAGAATTGCTAAAACTTAATTAAGGAAAAAAAGGAAAAAACTTATTATCATGTAGTTTCCTAAATCACACTCTTTTGGTGAGGCAGGCAAAGCTGGAACTGTGCATGGGCATTGGTGAGGGTACAGCTGAGAAGTTAACAGATATTTCTGTACCAGCTCACTTACTGAAAATGCCTCATAAATTTGACCCCTCTGGTCTTTTCCAGTGTAAGGCAAATGCCAGAAGAACAAAGAGAAAGCTCCTGTCCTCGAAGGGCAGGGGACCTTTAGCTGTAAAGACTGTGGTTTCCTCATCCCCATCCGAAGCATTTTGATAAAACAAGAGACGGCATGTCCCTGGGCTACCCTTCCTGCCCTCAGGAAAGTAGTCCCAAAATATCTGCAGGTTATCTTGCAGGGCCAGGTCTCTGTTTGCTCCGTGGAGCCGGGTGAGCGCTGTCTGCTGACACTGATTCTCTTCTGAGAGCTTGGCTCTCGTGACCCCAACGCACCCGACAGAAAATAAGGGCAGTTCACTCTAAATTTAGAGCACAGCGGGTGCAGCTGGGATGAAGCAGGACAGTGGCAGAGCAGGAAGGCTAAAGGCTGGCTGGGTTTGACTTGTTCCTGAGAGCTGAACGGTATTTGCTTTATTTGATTGTGTCCACTGCTGCAGTTTCAGAAGAAATCTTGAGCTCTGGACTCACTCCAGCCCCGAGCACAGTGAGCTCCAAGGAGCTCTGGGGTGGGCAGCCCTTCTGGGTGCCCTCTGTCCTGAGGACTCCAGGGACCTTTCTATCTTGTTTCCCTTTTGCCAGATATTATTTTTGGTCTCCATCCAAACGCAATCCTAATGCAGGATGATAGTGTTAGTCCTGAGAGTGATGGGTGTCCTGCAGTCAGAGCCCCTCTCCAGCCTGCAGGTGGGATATGGCTTGGGGCAGTTTAGGCCTGATCCTCAAAGTTCTTGTACTGCTGTGCTTGACTCCAGAGCTACAATTGCATCCAACTGGTTTTAAAGACTGTGGCACTACCACTCTTTCATGGCACGATAAAGCCAGTGTGCAGTCTGAGTTGTTAATCTAATTTATTAAGCAGCTCATTCTAATGATGATGAGAACATAGAACATTTAATTTTATTTTATATTTTTTCCCCATAGTAAAATGGGGCAGTTCGGTGTGTGGGGAGAAGAACTGTCAAACATGCTGTTGGGCATTCATGGGGGGAGAGGTGGGAGGGAGAAAGATGTGCCACTGACTAATTAAAGGCATGCTCTAATGGGCTCCAACATTTAAACAAGCTCCTTTTCAAACATATATTGGACCATTTTAGTATTAAATGGCTCCATTAAATGGTTTTCCAGGCCTTAAGCTGGCCAGACAGCTATTAAGTCAATGGGAGTTTAGTTTTACATGAGAAACAGAGCATCAGTTCTTCTGCCAGGTGAAATTTGTCATTCAAAAGCTAAACTTGTGTTTAGAGAAGCCAACAAGCTAATGTAAACAAGGGGATAAAGCTTAAATCCTGCTGAGCTGGTTTTGCAGGGGTAATGTGTTCTCCAGCAGTTCCATGGGAACGAAAGCCAGGGACCACGAGAGCTGGAGGAATGGGGACCACTCGGGACAGGCTGGGAGGGAAGGAGGTGGCAGGGAGCTGAGAGCAATCCCCTGCTCTAGAAGAGAGGGAGTTCTTCCAGAAGCAAAGATTGTGACTTCAAGAGCTTCCCACAGCCCTCTGTGCTCAAAGCTTGCCTTTGGAGGTTGAGAGGTGAGCTTGTCAGAAATCCTGAAAAATGTCTGGGGAAAGGTTTTAGGTTATTTGGTTGTGATTAGGTACAAAACTCTGGCAGAAAAGGAGGCTCTCCAGCAGCCTGGTCCTCACTAATGCTTGCTAGAGTAAAGATTAACAATTAAATGCAATTTTATTTATTATTGCAAAAATGTCAGAATGTTCTGGGTTTCCAGAATTGTAAAAAGAGTTTGAGAAACAAAGAACTGTTGGGGAAAAGAGTGACAGTAATTTGTTTGGTTTTTTTTTTCCTATAAAAAATACGTTTTAATGTTGCCATGTCTATGAAAAACAAAGACTGTAGCTGGTTGCTGCTGGTCACAGGAGCCCCAGCCTGGCTCCTGCCTGCCCACACCAGGGGCATCCACGGCTGTGCCCGGGCACGGAGCTCAGCCAGGGCTGGGGCCTTGGGGCTTTGCTGGTGGGACCACTTGGACACTCGAGTGATGCTGAATCTCTTTTTATTTGTACATAAGATTTGGGCCAACCACTACCAGGTGAGGGGCCACCTTCAGACCTGGCTGGAGTGCAGGGCCAGGGGGCTTGGGGGCAGAGGGGCTTGTTTGGGTGGCAGCTGGGCCCGCGGCACCATAGCCGGGAATAGCCTGGGAGAGCCGAGATGAGAGAT
>VXAY01003110.1:975011-998040 GCA_013399855.1 Oxyruncus cristatus | reverse complement strand
TTCTATGATTCTATGAACCTTTTTACAGTGAATAACAAATGCCTGTTAAAGAAACATGAGTTAACTAACTGCAGACAAGCAGAAGTAGACCATTAAAGGACTCCACAGAGCAAATAATGGAAGTGAAATTCTGAATCACTGCTGGTGAACTATTGATATTCCTGTAATGGAGTGAAAATATTGATGGAAAGAAGTCCTAAGAATAAATTCAAATCACACTTTCCTGAATTTAGAAGCTGTATAACGTAGAATAAGTAATCTCTTGTCTGTCAGACGTGGTCATGTCATGTACACAAATGAAATAAAACTATCAATTTACTTTCTAAAGGATTTCAAAACTTTCTGTAAAAGTAACCACTATTAATTAATGTCAGTGAACATTTACCTACCCTGGAAATATAACATTTACCCTCATATTGACACATAGTGCTTGAACAGAAATTAATTGCTTGCAACAAGTAGTAAGTGCAAATAGTTCCTTTAGATATCACACATCCTGACAGGACGTTAAGGCAAGAACGAGTCATTAATTTTTGCAGCTTTTTACAGCTGATGATTTTTTTATTTTTATTTATTACAGTATTGGAATTGAGAGATTACATCAAGTTAAACTACACCTGATGAAAAAGAAATACATCAAGAGAAAAAAAGAGAAGATGAAAATGCTAAAATGTTGATAGTTTTGTATTGATATTTTTAGAAATCAATCTTGTAGTTCTGTGGCTGCTCCCTGAAATATGGCATAAAACAAATAGTTCTAAGCTCTAGCTCTCGTGTTATTATGTGAAGAGCGCACCCTTGGACCCTTATGGTTTTAAAATCATAGATGACCATGGTTTCCAGTCCTGGCTGAATTCAGATGTAGTAGTTTTTTGAGTTAATAATCTTTGAGGAAGGAAATGTGAAGGAATTGTGGTCTTCAGTTGTGATCCAATTGTGATCTCCAAATGCCTTTTAGAAAGAATTTTCTCAAGACTATATGCTATGCCTGCTGTGCTGTTCATGTGGATTTAGCCAAGCTTTGGTTAAAAAAAACAGATTGGGAGCTTGCAATGCCTTTTAGGAGCTCCCAAAGAAAACCAAAATAAATAAAAAAAATAGGGCTACTAGATTGTAATCACCTCAAAGTTGCCACAGTAATACTTTCACTCCTACAACAGCTCTTTAGCTAAAATCTTGTTTATGAGGGAAAGAAGCCATAAAGAACCCAAGGAGAAGAGTGTGAAAAGATGATTTAAAGTATCCTGTTCGCCTGCCAATTTGTAGCCCATGGCAGTATCAGATCTATTATTTTCCCCTGAGGAACTCCACTCCTGACCAGCTGTCAGTTTGACTTTGAGCCATTAACCACCACACCCTGAGCTTGACAATTCAGCCAGATATCCACCCATTTATGTTCCACCTGTCTGAAGGACGTTGTGAGAGACTGTGTCAAAAGCCTTGCTAAAATCAAGGTAAGGGACATCCTCTGTTCTGAGCAAATAATTTCCTCATAGACCTCAACCAGATTGGTCAAATGGGACTTACCCTTAATTAATTGCTATTGGCTTTTTCCACTGACTTTCTTGTCCTTCACATGCTTCCACAAGCAACTGTTTTATAGTTTGGGGCATAAGTTGCTTTTCTAAATGTTGAGCTCTTGGGTCTTTGTATTATTCTTGTATTTTTTGGCACATATAAAAGTGATTAATACGAATATTGCTGAATTCTCTAACTTCATAACAAAATTGATTTACAGGTAAAAATTAATAGAATAGATTAACAATTTTACTGTAGTAAAATATATTAAATGTTTTATTAGAGTTGTATCTA
Organism: Oxyruncus cristatus; assembly: GCA_013399855.1. Taxonomy (NCBI): domain Eukaryota; kingdom Metazoa; phylum Chordata; class Aves; order Passeriformes; family Cotingidae; genus Oxyruncus; species Oxyruncus cristatus. The sequence goes on along the minus strand of VXAY01003110.1, from coordinate 996,228 downwards.
GTAAACTAATAATTTACGTTCTTATGGCTAAATTTGAAGAGAAGTTTTGGACATTTTTCTTTTGAAAATTATGAAAAATATAAGAAAAGAATCTTATTAAAGAGAATCTATTTACTATAATATAGTTCCAGACACTTACTGCAAGTCAGGTTTCAAAGAAATATTGAGAGAGCTCTGTGCAAGAATTATGCAGTTTTAGTTCTTAATCAGCATTTCATATTTTCCTTTATCCTTTGTTAACCTCTTAAGATTTTAATAGTTTGAGTATAGGATGTATCTAGAAGATCCCTTAAAGTCTTTGTATTTGGTTATGAACAGGGAAGGCAAAGTGTCACTACTTTGCCAAATGTAGGTGAGTGATATTGCTTTATGGTTAGTAGCTATTTTGAGCCAGTGGGAGCAAAAGACTGCTGAGACTTATATGTTTCCGAGACACAGAAACAGGAAAATAAAATAAGGAATGAAATTGGTATTAAAATTATGGAAGTATCATTCCCCTCCACTGCAAATCAAAATGCTGACATTAACATTTATTTCATCTTGCTGTGCCTGGGAGCCCTTTGCTATCCTCTTAAATCTCTAAAAATTATCACAAACCTTTGCAGAACCAGGTTTTGAAATTTGTGCATGTGAGTTTTGAATCTTAAATGTGTGGTTTAACAGCAGAGACCTTGTAAAGTTCTCTGGGTTTTGTTTTTTTTTGGGGGGGGGGGTGTTTGGGGTTTTTGTTGTTGTTTTTGCTGTTGTTGTGCCAATAAAACACTGATTTGGGTCACTTTTTATGTGCATAATTTTACATAAGTAAGATGGCGAGGGGAGAGGAACATTGATCTGAACATGTCTTGTTTTCTTTGGGTATTAAATCATAAACTCTTGAATTGCAATTGTCAACCTCTATCTAAAAGGGCAGTTAACTTTTAACCACCTCATTAGGTGGGTAGTCATTGCTTTAGCAATAGCTGCAGCAGATGCACATTTATATACCCTGCCTGGGTGCATCGGTTGCTGGTGACCACCCTTTTCTCTATGTATGGTCTTAACATATATAACGTATTGAATATTTTGCAACTTATTCATGTTTAAAAAGCTAGTATCTTCTGTACTGCTTCCAAATAATAAACTGAAAAAGCTGAAGATTGTCTTGATTGTGTAAATTTCTAGCATTCTGCTGGGACAGTACTTCACTGGAGCTCAGACTTTTTGTCTTAGGCACCCCAAATTTCATAAACATAGAATCGTAGAACCATTTAAATTGGAAAAGACTTTTAAGATCATCAAGTCTGCCACTGAACCATATCTCTATGGGATACATATCCATGTCTTTTAAATATGTCCAAGAATGATGACTCAAATGCTTCCCTGGGCAGCCTGTTCCGATGCTTAACAACCCTTTCAGTGAAGAAATTTTCCTAATATCCAATCTAAACCTTCCCTGTTTCCAAGACTGTTTCTTCTTTCTTATCACTTGTTCCTCGGGAGAAGAGATGCCCCCCACCTGGCTACAACCTCCTTTCAGGTAGTAGTAGAGAGCAGTAAGGTCCCCCCATAAGCCTCCTTTTCTCCAGGCTAAACAACCCCAGTTCCCTCCGCCGTTCCTCATAAGATTTATGTTCCACACCCACCACCTTTTGCTCTTTGCTCTTCTAATGAGAAGCACTATAATTTAGCTTTCACCATTTAATTAAAATTCTGAAAGAATTTCTCTCAGTATCATTCCTTTCAGTTAGATAATCTCTAATGCTGCTATCTGAAAAGGTAGTTTTTTGTTAATAGATCAAATTAATTGAAACAAAATTGAATTCATGTGTTTCATTTTGTAAGGTGAAATTGACGATAGCTGATGAAGTAACTAAAGTACTATTAAATTCAGTGAATTTCCCCCAGTTAGCGTTTTCTAAACTGACCCAAAGTTGACACAAAATATCAGAGTAACATTATTTTCTGAAGAGCTAGGTGTAAAAGAGTCAAAGTTGATCAGGAAATACTTGAGTTTGGAGATACCTGATTTTAGAGACAAGAAGTTCCTAATGATTGATTAGAAAAATCCAAATGCATTTTTGTTTAAGACTCTGATCATCCTTTCCAAAGGCCATATTTGCATCCTGGTGCTCAACTGTGATTTAATGTAAAACTGTGCTTTGTTGTTAATGACGGAAACAGCAGGCATGATTCTGCCAGGAGATGACAAGGCTTTTTATTGTAAGGTTTTCAGTTCAAATGTTAACTCTTGTAGGTATTCTTGTCTGTGTAGCAAGTCCCATGCTGATTCCCATTAATCCATAGCTTGCAGAAGCATAACAAAGTTGAAAGGTACTTTCAAGATCTTTTAATGTATAAGGTGCTCTGTCTAATACCTTCTTGAGTACTATCTAAATGAAAAAATCTATCAACATTTTAGCACACTCAAGATACTTCAGATTCAAGTATTTGAAAGGACATATGATTCTATTTGAAGGACATATGATTTTGTAGCATGTTTTTGTCATGAACATAAGCACATCCCTGCCTGACTAAATAAAACCAGCATAGGAAAAGGAGTTTATTTTCAGTGAGAGCCGGTTATTTCTGATGTGTCATGAAACAACTGTGTTCTGGGAAATGAAGCAACGTACAAGGAAGAACTAAAGGACAAAGAGATTATCTGTTAGACTGACCTAAGGGTTACAAGCAAGGAAACTGCCAGCTAAACAGAAGTCCATGAATATACATCACAGCAGTGCTGAGCTGAACCATGTCCCCAATCCCTCTGCCCACACACTCAGACAAGACAAGCAAGTAGGAGGGCAGGAACTGGCAGGGCAATTTTTCCTTTTCTGTGCCTCTAAACACTGTATCAGACAGAATCCCTTCTTTACTCTTAAGGTGATTTTAAAAATATTGAGGCATTAGGCTGTTTTCCTAGATGGAACAGTTAAGAAACAGAACAGAAAAGTATCACCTGCTGTAGGTGACTACAGAGTCTGAGTTCAAAGTTTGTCTCCACATTAATGAAATTTTTGCTCCACCTACTGGTAGGAAGGTTTGGATCCTTCTTGAATTGCCATTACGCACTTGCACCTCCTTCTGCAACCAGTCCTCTTGTTCAGATTAGAAAATTAAATTTCACTGTGTAGAAAAAAGAGGGAAAAAATATGTTGATACCTCTTTCTAAAATTTGGAATTGAGAGAGAAATTTTAAGGGGTCATGGCTCAAAACATAAAACCAGAGGAGTGTTCCCTGTGGTGAAGATGGATGATGCTCCTAATTTTGGAGGGTAAAACAAAGAACAAACACAAACCCTTAAAAGTATACAAAATGCCTCTCCCAAACATTATAGAACTTTATACTTTAATATTGTAGCTATTAAATGGTTTATTGTCTAAAATCCATCTTGCTCTGGCAAAGCCCAAAACTCTTTGTCCTTATGTCATCTCCCTTTCTTGCCTTATTGGCATAAGGGAGCTGACAGTCATTCTGAAATGCTGGTTTGATAGCAGTGAGCATGTCTCAGTTCTGAATGCTCATTTTGTCATACTGCTTGATTACTAGGTGATGTCAAGAAAAATAGGACTTCTGAGTTTATTTGCACAGCTGTTGTGATTAGTTATGTTTGGTTTGAAGCCAGACGGCTCTCAAAGGTTTACTCTGCTGTTTCTGAAGTTGTCAGCTCACTGCCGCTGTCTTGTTAGAATGATACCCAAACACTGATTTGTTGGATGTATTATTTCATTCTTGTTCACTGGACTGAAGTCAATGAATAAGCTTCTTCGAGAATTACTGATTCAACAGCTGTAGTCTTCTCTTCTAATTGCAATCTGAGGCCTTCATGAGGACACTGTGCAGTAATACAATAGCAAATCTTTAATAATGTTTATATGGTGAAGTTCCTGTCACTATATAAATCAGATTGTAGTTTTTCAAATGGGAAAAAGAATCACAAGCTCGCTAGTAGCCAAGGTTTCATTGACATTCTGTAAATTCTTCTAGTTGCACTAGGTACAATGCTTGCTCTGTTTGGACCAGTGTATCTGAATTCATATTAAACCAGGCCCTGTTAATCCCACACAAAATCACAGAACAGGTAAGGATGTTTGGAGGTTATCTATACCAATATCCTTACTAAAGTAAGATTAGTTAGAGCAGATTGCTCAGGACTGTGTCCAGTTGGATTTTGAATATCACCAAAGATGGAGGCTCTACAGCTTCTCTGAGCAACCTTTTTTAGTGTGTGGTCTCTCTCAACATAAAGAAAACTTTTTACAGAAACAAATTTGAGCCCAAAACAAGTTACGGTTTGGGTACTTCATCATACCGATATTACAGTGAGGTATAAAGTGAAGTGCTTCTGTATCCTCTGCGGGACTGTATCATTAAGACTAAATCCATAAAAGAATTGGGCGACCTAGCACAGGACTGGAGATAGAAGTCATATCTGTGAGTCTGCAAACAGAAATCAGAAAACACCTTTATGCTTTTGTCCCCCTTTCATTCAGTGAAGAATCTCTCACTATACTCACACCCCTCACTGTAGCTGCCTGTCTTTTGATCCTGTAGGCTCCCTGAGCTGTGTTTCTGAGTCTGTCCATGGTTCCACAAGTGTAACAGCAGAGTTTCTGAACTATTCAGAAACTAAACAAAGAATCAGCCAGACTATTGTCCTCTTGATGTAATTCTGAAGAAAAGGATAAGTATTTTTCAGCAATTTTAACATGGATACCAGCTCTTACAGTCATCAAGGCTCTGGAAATGCCTTTCTGCAGTCTGAAAGTATAGATTCTAGAAAACAGATTAAATTAGATGCTGCTGAAAAAAATTCCTATCATCTATTTTTAGGTATTAAACTTTTAGATATTAAATTCCTATCAGCTACTTTTAGGCTTTGGAGGAGAATGCATTGAGACTAGGCCTTGGGAGAAAGACTTGGAATTGTTTGTCGATGAAAAGCTCACCAGGACTCAGCAATGCGCACTTGCAGCCCAGAAAGCCAATCATATCCTGGGCTGCACCAAAAGCAGCATGGCCAGCAGGTGAGGGAGGTGATTCTGCACCTTTGCTCTCATGACACTCCACCTGGAGTACTGCATCCAGCTCTGGGGCCCCCTGCACGAGAAAGACGTGGATCTGTTGGAACAAGTCCACAGGAAGGCCGCAATGCTGGAGCACCTCTCCTATGAAGACAGGTTGAGCAAGTTGGGACTGTTCAGTCTGGAGAAGAGAAGGCTCCAGGGAGACCTTAGAGCACCTTCTAGTATGCAAAGGCAGATTACAAGAAGTCTGGAGGCGACAATAGGACAAGGGGAATGGCCTTGAGCTGATAGAGGGTAGAACTCCCCATCACTGGAGGTGTTCAGGCTGGATGGGACTCTGAACAACCTGGCTTAGTGGAAGGTTCCCTGCCCATAGCAGGACAGTTGGAACTGTATGATCTTTAAGGTCCCTACCAACACAAATTGTTCCATAATTCTATGATTCTGTGATTCTATCATTCTATGACTCTATGAACTGACTACAAACTGACTAGTACTGTCTGGTTTTGAGTTCTTTTCCACAGTGTCCTTTAAGACATTAACTGCATATATCTAAACAGTAGATGTTGTATTCTTTCAGTAAAGACAGGACCAAATGATAATTATATGCCAAATCTAAGGCATATAATTGCCTTTAGATTTAGATTCCTTTAACATCTTAACTGACCAGTCTAACAAATAGCTATATTACACCTGAATTTACTCTGACTTGACTCTGCAGTATCAGACACTTTGTGTGGCTATGATAGAGCAGGATGCATATGTACATGCATATATACACAACGGAAGAAAAAAACACACTGCATTTTAAAGTTGTAGTCTACTAATCCCACTTATATAATAGTAAGTTACTGAGTTGCAGAAGCAAAATATGGTGAATGGTAAAACAAGAGTGGTGTTTTCTCTCTCCAAAAGAAGAGAGAGACCTGCTGATGCTTAAGTAGTGACATTGGTCAGGTGCAAATTAGTGGCATAATGACGCAGAAATTTTTCACTCTGTTCTTTCTTCATTATGCTTCTTGTAGGGGTTATGGTGGTCTGTACCTTCTCTCTGGGAGCTCTAATTCCTCTAAGCTGATGGCAGTCTCAAAGGGTAAGGACACATTACTTCTGGTTCTGTTGAACACTTTATGTTCTGGTTTTGGGCTTAGTGCCGGTATTTCTGCTATACGTACCTAGAACAAGAAAGAAAAAAAAATTAAAAAGCAGTAAACAGTTTTGCTGAGGATGGACTTCATTTTCCCTAAAACAGAGGTACATTTTCCCTACAACAGAGGTACTTCTGTTCCTGATTATGTCCTTTGTGTTTTCACTGTATAAGGATGTTTATGCACGTTGGATACACGGGTTTTGTTCTTTTCCTGCTGTCCTAAAACTGATCATCCCAGCTTTCAAGATGACATTCCTTTGACAAAAAGTAATAATGACCTTTTTTTGTTGATATTTATAGCTTTGGGGATCTATGTTATCACCCATATTCTCAAACCCTCTTTATCTTCTTGTGTTTGTAGTCCTGGAGGCTACTGCTATGTAACAAGGGCAACTATCCCGTCAACCAAGGAAAGCCTTATAAGAAACAGGCTGATGCCTAATTTTTTTCTTTTCTGAAAAGACATCTGTTATGATGTGAGGTTTTATCCACACAAATTAAAATACACACATAAAACTATGAGCCTGTTCAGAACATCAGAATCTTACCATTGCAATTAAGACAACTGAGACCTGACAAGAACATCAGTAGTGTTACTAAAGCTCAGGAGGTTCTACAAAACTGATTAAAGTTACAATAATACATTTCTATGCTTTTGACTATTACTATTATTGACTATACCAATAGAATGAATTTGAACATGCATCTCAACACTATTATATCTGTTCTATTAAGATGATGAAGCTTTCTTAGTAGAGTGATTCGTGCTGTGGAAAAATATCATGGTGTCTTAAGGCTACACCTTTTTTTTTTTTTCTTTTGAGCAGAAGAATGGATTGTTTGGACAAATAAAAATATTATGTATTTCAAAATGATGTATAAGCATATAAAATAATTAAAGGTTTATTTAACTTTGACTAATTGGGGATATTTGAGATCATGTGAAAGCTTTCAAGAAAACAGGTTCTTTTCTGCCAAGAGTTTTAGCGAGATGTCTTGGTTTAATGACTATATGTTCAGGAGGTGGGACCTCTAATGAGATAAAGCCCTTCTTCTCTTTTGTTTATTTTCCTCCCCCCAAATATTGACAAATTGTTAAATTACTAGGAGTCTGAACCAAAGAGGAAAAAGATAACAATTTTACTAAGAGTCAACAAAACAGAATAAAACAAAAACAAACAATAGCAGAAAAATGTTACCTAGCCACCCTCACCTCTTGGTTAAACCGAGAAAAACCTGGAAGAGTTTTTCATTCGAAGAAAGAAGGCTCCTATCCCATCGAGACGGCTCCGTGGATCCCGACGGAGCAAGCCATATGACACGACAATGACGGCACTGAAGCGGCTTTGGGACCCCGTGATTACGAGCCACATGATGGCAGTGCCCTATGCAGCTCCCCAGAAGGAAATTCCTAGGCTTTTGGCGCGAGTGGCAGTGGCGCTCGCACCCCTCAGGCAGCTGACGGCGGCTTCCATGGTGAAAAAAAAAGTGCTGGCGGTGGCTTGCTGCAGCGAGGGAAGCTGGTCAGCGGCTGCGGTGGAAAACAGCCGCTGATGAGGCAGATCGGTCCCTGGGGAAAAGGCTCCAGCGAGCACCACCCAGGTGCTAAGAGAGCCAGTTCTGGAGGTGCTGGGGGGGTTCTCATCTCTCTCTCTCGTTCTCGTGATGTTTCTCTTCCGCCCCCCACCCCCAAACTCTTTCTGGCAGGGTACCAGCGCTGGGGGACAGTCCCTCCCCAGCGCAGCCCTGGCGGGGCGGGAAGGGAGGCGATCCTCCACACCTTGAACTATGTGATGATATGAAAAATTCAACAAAAAAATCTCTCCCATTTAACTAAAATTGTAACACAAGGTAACATCAAGAGTACTAAGTCTGACTACCTCCGGCTGGCATTAGGTAGAAGAGCAGTACTGACGGCGTAATCTATACAGTCAACATTCTGGTTTTCTGAAGACTGATCAGGTTAAGAAGACATTTTTAAAATCTATGAACAGCAGTAGGTAAGGAAACTAAAAAAAAATAGGGCTCTTGAATGTAAAAGAAGACTGAAAAGAGCAAAGTAGTGGTCCAGACAGAACCTTAAAGAAGAGTTTAAAACTGGTAATGCAGGAGTGGAACAGAATTCATATATAAACATGAAGAATTTTTAAGCACTTGTACTATGGATGTATGGTTAGAGCAGTCAGTAGATTTAAAGTGTGTGTGTGTGAGTGCGGATCCAGAAATTAAATGAGGGAAACAAGTGCTCCTATAGAGTAATTGATGTTCAGATTTATTGTCTCAATATGAAGTTCTTTAACCCTAATGCCCTTATTGTATGGTGGAATTAGATTCCATGTTTCAATGAAACGCAGCCCAATATAAGAAAGTGTGCATTTTAAAACCTGTACATAAAAATGAATTGCTAGATGAATTTTATCACAAATTTATCGTCTTATAAGTATTGCAAATTTTGTGGTTCAGAATATTTTAGGTGCATAGAATTCCTTCTATCCTTTCCCAAGGTCTGTAATAGTTTTTGAAAATTATTGGGAAAATGCTGCTCATGACTGCTGCCCCTTATTCTTCGAGAATAAAGCTATTTAATTTACATTTTATTCCTCACTAACAAAAACACCTTACACTTATTTTTTCTTCATTTTAGCAGAAACTAGAAATACAAATTTAACAGAGTTTTGTTATCTTCTGTTTCAAGTTACAAGAAATTAATTTTCCCTGTTTCCCCATTTTCTTGTTGAACTGATGTATTTTCCTTAAAGTGTACCAAAGGAAGTAATCTTTATGTAATAAATTGCTTTAGAATATTCTTAATCACCTTACCCTCATGCAAAATTCTATTGAAGTTAAAGAAAATGTTCTGGCAGAAAGAAGTAAAGGATCTTATTCACGCTGTCTACTCTTGGCCAAGAATTTTATCTTTTCAAGTAACTCTGAGAGGAGGAAGGCAGGTTCAAACCTTATGAAGTAGAATGTGTTAATCTTCTCTAGTTAAAAACTGTATTACATTTTGATTGACATGTAACTCAGAGCTTACACCTTTTTTTTCAGCAGATGCTCTATTAAAAACCAATTAACTTTCAGTGTAATTGGGTATTTAACTTATCAGTTATGCAGTGAAAAATGTTGGGGGTGATAGCAATGACAAACAGGCTTACCAACTAATCAGCTGTCTAATTAATTTGAAAATATTTCATGTTTGATAAAAATTATGCATCATATCAACTGTTTTAAGGCCTGGTAATAAATATACCTGTAGAAAACCCTTTGGGAAGGTTTGTCTTGAAATTTGTTCAAAAGACAGCTGAAAGATGCAAGGATGCTATGCTACAAAATGTTTTGGTTTCTTCTTTCTTGTGTAACCTTCCTCAGAGGTTAATAGAAAAATCTAGAAAGAGAAAATGATTTAACTGAAGTTCATTAATAAACCACCTTTTCAATGATGTCAGAGCTGATGTTTCGGGACAGACCTGCGTCTGTAATCAGGGAATGTTCAATTTCCTGATAATTTCAGAGCAGATTAATACTCCTTTTATTTACAAACATGATAGCTTTTTTGTCCAAAGCAGGCAACTACTGGGCAGCGTTTGGGATCAGGCACTGTAGGATGACCTGTGTGGAATGCGGTCAGGAACTACCCTTGGTGAGTCAAGCCAGCTCCAGCTGACTTGGCAACAGGTAGAAACAATCCACTGCACACCACAAATTCAATATGAGGAGCACATGGCACCACTGTTCAAACATTATCAAGAAATAACATTAGCTGGGGAGAGTAGGAGACATAAAAAGATGTGAGGAAGTACAGGAGACTAAAATGGAGATGCGCAAGGAGATCAGAAGAGGTACATTTTGCAGAAACCAGAGAAGAAAGCACAGGACTCATGGAAGAAGACATTGCTGGAAATGCAGCTGGACACATGCTCTTGAAAGAGCATGACCCAGCTGGAAGAAGTCTGAGGGACTGCAGAGCAGGGACAACCCTGAGGTAACTGCGACATATGGTGGAGCCAACTGCTGAAAACTGTGGGAATGGAGACTAGAAAAAGGCAAGGAGAGGTGTTGAACTGAAGCTGAGCCCATGAAACCAGGATTAAAGCTATTACCCTTGTTGTCTGTTTAATTGTATGTGTTTTGTTCCACAATACCCAAATCAGTAATAAAGATTATGTTAACCATCAATAAGTCAAGTGAAATGAAAGTCCCCTAGTCAAGATTGTTTTTCCATGACAGTAATGGAAATAGAAATGTAACCTAACTTCAGATTTTTTTTTGTTAAATTTAATGGGTTGTTTTGTTTGTAGCTAAACCAAATTCAATTAGCATAATTTCTTTAGACATACTTCTTTATTGTGGCAGTGTTCGCTGAGGTGTTTGGACAGAGTATGGCTTCTTAAGGTTTATTTTTTAATTATTTTTTTTCTCTGGTTTGACTTTGCAAGAATTTATGGTAGATACATGTATATTAATAGTTATATCTAGTGGAAGATTTGAACATACATTACTCAGCTTTAGTGTTTCTTGCTTGGAGACCAGACTATAGTCTGGGTGACCTGATTGCTTTAAAAGTGCATTAAGCATGCAAGACTTTTAGAGCGCAAGTGCGAGTCAGACAACTGGAGCAGGCAATATTATCCTGATCTGTCAATCCAGCCTTTCTTTAGGTTGCCTCTATCAGACGTTGAATAGATAGCTAAACTGCATATTAATCACCATTTTAAATTTTGCTTTACTTCCCTGGATTTTAAAAGAAACTGTAGAAGATTTCTAGAATACCTTAGCAGAGACAGGGAATAGTGGCAATTTAGCTACAGGCTAAGTTTGCCAGCAAGTGTGGATGTGGCTCAGAAGTTCCTGCTGTAATGACAGCAGGTTCATGGAGAAGGAAGGGTGGTTTAAAGATTAGCTGGAAGTAGTAGCACCTTTCTTCATGACTTAAACTTACCTGTGATTCATTCTTTATTTCAGAAGAGGATCTAAACCAAACACTAGACTACAGAGAAAGGTGCTTACAGCTAGCCACTGGGAAATGTAATTATGGATCACTGAAAGTTTTCCAGCTGTTCTAGTTATAAAGAATGGTTTCAGATATCTACAGTAAAATAAAAGTGCTGCTGTCAAACTACTGAGAGAAATAAAACCATGTGTTTTGAAGGATTTTAACATGCAGCTTCTGTTTGCTGCATGACTTTGTTAGGATACTCGAATGGGAGAGAGAGGTTTTGATTTTCCTTTTTATTTCTAGAATTTATACACTTCTGTCTAACATTAAGCACATAAAAAAGGAGAAAAGGTTACGCTCTGCACATCCATCCGGCCTTTAGATGTATGTTAAAACTGAAAAAAATTGCCAAGTTTGCTTACATTACAAATACAACCATCATTTTGACCATTCTATATAATGTTTTATGCCTAAACATATCTACACACAAGCATATGTATCTCCTCTCTCAGGGACAGTTTTCTCTTGTACTGCTGTTGGTCATTGCTTCAGCAGGTTACTCATGGACCGTGCTCTCTGTGACCCTAGGGAGGTCTGGCAGGAGCTGTGCAGTTCTGACATTCTCAGTACAGCTTTTGATATCTGCTGGGATCCTCTCTGCACCATTGCTTTGCATTATCCCTGGGCCTTTCCAAATATGAGTGTGAACTGTTTGGATTATAGGCATGTTTCTAGGTGGACACTTGGTTGTTTCTATATAATTTTTGGCTGTTTCTTGATGATGTCTTGCCATCTTAGTTTAAACAGTCAACTTTATGTCTATCTCACTGCTCTTTTTAGCACCTCATTTCCATGTGAGAGCACAAGAACTTCTCCACTTCTATCCTCAGGAAAGTTCTTTCTTTGATTTTTGCACTCATCTGGACATCACAACCCACAGGAAAGGTACAATAATATGCAAATGTCCAAGTGTTTCTAGGGTTAGGCAGCACTTGGCAAGGATTTTCCAGGAAGCACCTTTGAAACTGACTACCTCAGTTAATCCTAAATCTTGTACTGGCTATCTATAGGTCATCTAGCTCTTAAGGTTTTTTATAATAGTGGTAACTTTAGTAATTCTTACCTGGCTCTATTTGCTGTAAGTTACAGACACATAATAAAATAGTCCAGGGTAGTTTTGTCTGAATAAACATGACAGATTGAATGTAACAACTTGTTAGAAATCTCTTCTAAGTCCTGGTGTACTCCCATGCTGCTGGAAGAAGTTGCTTCTGTTCAATTCAGTGAATACAAGAGTTTATTTTAAGTTTATTGTAATATTCATGATATTATACCTAATATTCATTGAAGATTTTAGAGAGCTAGCAAAAATGTGACATAATTCTTTCTTCACTATACATAATGAGCCTATTTGGATGGATGTGGAGAACATGTTTTCATTCCTGAATATGACTTGAAACTATTTATGCTGTCCACCCATAATCTCACTCAGTGGAGGGATAGAAACCAAACAGATCAAGAAAAGGCACAGGACTAACAGGGGAAACATAGCATTTATGTAGGAACAGGCAGCATAAGAGTTCTATGTTTATATTGTATGAGGACACTTTAAAAGCTTCAGAAGAAGATAATCAAGCAACAACAAATTAATTTTCTTGGTTAAAAAGCATTGACTTTAACATGAGAAAAGTACAATAATAATGCTTCTCAAACTGTTTAAGTTCTAGGTCATGTACTACACCAAAGCCTCTCCAATTCAAACAATCCAAAGTTGAAATAAGCATATTTTACTGCAAGTAATTTTGACGTGCTTCAGGCAAATCTTCACTAGTAATTAACTTAAATACTTAAAGAAAATCCCATTAACAGTACAATCTCTGTTTTTATTCAAGAGAAAAATTTAAATTTGTATTTGGTCACCATAACAAGAACAAATTCAGTGAGTATAATTACCCTTTTCTACTAAAATTTATCTTTAGAGATATATTAGGGAGGCGAAACAAAATCCATTTGCAAGGTAATTTTCTGATGTACTTATTTTCTTTACTTCTTCACCCCTTTTGTCACAAACAAAAAAGCTTTTATTGGGTAGAAGATTCAACCCCTTTCTATCCCTGGTAAATTGGACTGGCATGAATCTTCAGCTATACCAAAAAAGGTACTGGTTTTCTACTTGTCTACCCTAAGTGATCCCTTTTCTGAGAAGTTTCTTTCAATTCACCAGACCTTCAATATACAGGTGAAAATTTTTCATTTTAATGACACAGGCAGTGGAACTGAGTGCAAACTCAGCAAGCTTGCAGATGGCACCAAGTAGAGTACGCAACTGATATACTGAAGGGCTGGCATGACATCCAGAGGGATCTTACCAGGCTTGAGGAATGGATGTGTGTAACCTCACGCCGTTCAACAAGGCCAAATGCAAGGTCCTTCACCTGGGTCAGGGCAATCACAGTGTCAATACAGTCTGGGGAATTAAGTGATTAAAAGCAGCCCTGCAGGGGACTTGAGAATACTAGCAGATGAAAAATTTGACACGAGCCAGCAATGCGCCCTTTCGGCCTAAAAAGCCAATTGTATACTGGGCATAAAATGAAGTGTCGACAGCAGGTCATGGTAGGGGTTCACCCCACCGTATTCTGCTCTTGTAAGACCTTACCTGGAATAGTGCATTCACTTCTGGAGTACAGTTCTGGGTAGAAGAAAGACATGGACCTGTTAGAGATGGTCCAGAGGAGGGCCACGAAAATGACCAGAATGCTGGAACACATCTCCTACAAAGACAAGGGTTGTTCAGCTTGGGTGAGAGAAGGCTCTGGGAAGAGGTTATTGTGACCCTTTGGTATATAAAAGGGGACTTATAAGAAAGATGGAGAGAGAAGTTTTACTAAGGCCTGTAGTGACAATGTAGAACAATGGACAATGGTTGTAAACTGAAAGAGGGCAGATTTAGATTCAATATAAGAAATAAATTCTTTACTGTGAGGATGGGGAGGGACTGGAACAGATTGACCTGAGAAGCTGTGGGTTCCCCATCCCTGGATGTTCACCCCTAAGTGTTCCAGGCTAGGTTGGATGGGGTTTTGAGAAACCTGGTCTAGTAGAAAGTGTCTCTACCCCTGGCAGCGGAGTCAGGATTAGATGATCTGTAATGTCCCTTCCAACTCAAACCATTCTATGATTCCTCCTATGATTCTTAGTTCATCTTTGCTTAATTTAAATAGTTGCATATTGTCTTAATTTCTAATAGATAGAGAGTGCAGTTGTTAATAGTAAGTAAACTGAAGTTGTTGCTGCAGACTAAAATGACTCTAATTTTAATCTGAACTGCATTACAATTTTCCAAACTGAGTGTAGGGAAATACAGAAATTTAAATAAATGTGTGATGTCAAGCATGTTTTACACATAAATCTTCTGTAATGAAATTCAGACTTGTATTTCTGTCATTAGTTTATACATAATATTATTGAAATTGAGCCATGCTTATGCTGTTCTTTTTCATGTTACTCAGATTTCTAATCTAGAAACATCTTGAAATCTCATGCAAAACCTATATATTTGCTCTGCTTATTCAGGCATATGATGAAGTATTAAGATGAAAACTACCCTCTCCCTTCACTGTATTCAATAAAATTTGTGACTTTCAGCTTTTTGCTCAGAAGAATAATTAGGTCCCAGATCCTCTGATTTGACTGAAGTCAGCAGAGAGATGGAGGAACAGTGACTATAATCAATAATGTTTCTCGCTACAGGTTCTTAAACAGAATCAACATATTAATATGTTGAACCCCACTAAATGAAACACAAATGACATTTCTACACTACAAGCTGAGAGCCCTAAAAGAATATAGCTGCTTGGATTCAAAGATTCAAGGATAGTATTACCGCTGTAGCTGGTATTAAGAAATAAAATAATGTAAAATTATCCTTTGCTCAGTAAATATGCTTAGGCTTTGCTTTTTTGAAGTAGAGTTATGTATTTGGGTTTTGTATGTTTTATGAAAATTTGCAGTGAATAATAGTATACTGTGGCAGCAGAATGAGATTTCTTTTCCTAAGATACTAGTAGAAAAGATGCAGTGAGAGCAAATGCTACTCAGTGCGAACATGTTTTCAAAATACCTGTCACCACTAATTGGCAATTTCACTGCTTGCTCAGGGAAATCTGTATGAGCATCTCAACCTGTTGATTAAGAAATCTTCTGGGGGTCTTGATTTAGATGGGTAGAGGAATTGATGTGGAGGGGGATGGAATGAATGTTCTGCCACACAACCTGCCAAATTAAACTCAGTTCTGATTATCATCAAGAATAAAAATGTTATCTAACACTTGTTTAAAGTACATTCCCTTAGTTAGGCATGGACGTTGCTGCTTAGCACCTGTTTGCACTTCTAAGTACCAGACATGATCAAGTTATCCTAAAATGACCATTAAAAAAAAAAAACCCAAACCACAAAGAAAACCCCGGCAAAATTTATAACTTTCAACTTAAATTTATCAGTCAGAAGAGGTTTAAAAGTTGTTCTAACTGGTGTTCCTGAAAATTAAGCTTTTGGTTAATTTAGGTGGGTTCATCTTCATGGATTTTCCAGTTATTAGTATCTTCAGGTTCAGCAGAAGTGGCACAGGATGAATGTAAAGTGTCATTGCTGAGGTCGATGGCAGAAAGACATTCACTATGCCACAGCATCTTTAAGCAGTATGTGTAAAAGAAAGTAATGGAATTGTTCACTTTAAAACAAGGCCTCCTTCACAGTTCAACAAAAGATGCATTTCTCCCAATAAGTGGTGATAGTTCTTGCCATGCCTGTGGCAAGTGAACAAGAACTGCAAACTTCATGTGAAGCAATCGCATTTGGGCTGCTGGAGAATTCATTTATACGAGCAGTGGCAATTCTTTAGATCAACAATGACACTTGATTCAGAGACTATAACTTTTCAGATTCAGGAAGGGTCCAGAGAAGGTGAGGAGGAAAGAAAGAAGGCACTAGGGAATTTGAGGAGGTTACCTGTACTGCTATGTACAGTAGCAGCCTCTGATACCAAGACTTCTAACACCCTTTCAGACTCTGGTTATAGGCTGCCTCCTTTTTGAGGCTAATTATAAGATATAGTTCAATTTATTATGAAAATTAAACTGAAAGAAAACACATAAATTCATGTCAAAGTGTTTCTTACCTCTTTGTGTCTATGAATCAAAAAGTTCCATATAGCATACTGTCAGTTTTGTTCAGTGAGATTTAGCTGCATCCTCAAGAAAATCAAAGATTGGGCTCCAAAGATTAGAGGAGGGAAGAGAAAGCACTGGAAGAAGCAGTGAAAAACAATAGAATTACAGAATGATTGAGACTGGAAAGGCCCTCTTGAGGTCATCTGGGCCAACTTCCCTGCTCAAGCTTAAGCAGGTTGCTTAGTTCTGCATCCAGTTGGGTTTTGAACATCTCCAGGTATAGCAACTCTATCACTTCTCTGGGAAGCTTATGCCTGTCTTTCACTACTCTCACAGTATAACTGTTTTCTTGTGTTTAGATGTAATTTCCTATGTTTATGTCCATTGACTCTAGTCCTGCTACTGGACACTACCAAGAAGAGTCTGGCTCCCTCGTCTTTATTCTCTCAAAAACTGTTATTTATATACATCAATAAGATTCCTCTGAGACTCCTCTTCTCCAGGCTAAGGTTTCTCCAACCTTTACCTTTTAGAAGTAATTAGTTTTGAATAAGGATAAATCAGTAGTAAAATTGATGACTAAGTATCGTAAAATCTGACCTTGTGCAATCATGGCTTCTGTCCACTCATAATGAATGCAAGTCTTTAGTTAGTTTTATTCAATTCAGTAATATTCTTTCTGCCCAAAGTATTTATGCTGAAGAGTAAATAGAATATAATTTGATGACACATCCATTAATCTGACTTTTATCTCAAAAAGCACATTTGTGTGTGCTGGAAAGCCTTGAGAAGTTTGAGTTCTTTTTATCAGTTTTGCAAACATGATTTTTATGTATCTGTACATTTGGGCATTTTAATTTATTTTTTTAAAAAGTGAAGTAGTTAGCACAGCACTTTAGAATGAGCAAAAGTTATTTTTTAAAAACATGGGGAAATCAAACTTAAATAAATACACTTCTAGAAAGTATCTCAAGTTCATACAGTTATGGACATTCCCAGTAGTAAAAAGAGTAGAAACAAAATTGTGCAGAATTCTATTTTTTGACTGGTAAACAGTGACAGTCTGATTTACCCACCTTATCCTTTATCTCAGTTGGAGAGATAATGGAGTGACTGAAATATATATTATCAAGGTCATCCACTCTTCCTTTTGTAGGAATAACTGTTTGTCAAGTATTAGTCAGCAAAGTGATAACATCCATTTCCTCCTGTACACGTTAACACAGCAGTGGCTAAAAAACCATGTATATTGCCTCTCGATACAAGATGAAACAGTAGTGTCACAAAAGCATCCTTAAAAAAAAAAGAAAAATCTAAAAATAATTACAGCATTCATATTTCCTAGCATCTGGAGTAGCTAAAGAGCACCACTTTAATACATATCCTGTCAGATTTCTACCTCGTCTCTTTGTATATGCACACAATCTCTCTCTCTCTGTCAGGCATACACACATATACACATGCATTTACATGCAGTAAATTCTTGGAACAAAACTGAATTACTATATTTAAAGGTCAGAAGATTGTTGGTTTGGATCCATAGTGTTGCTCTGCTGAATATTATACAAACACAAGAAACACTTGTGTGTTTAGGTTGTTTTGTTTGCGTTGTGTTTTCCTCTTTGGAAAGTCTGAAATGATATTAGGGTGTTATTGGTTACTTTTTAACATGGATGGAATTCTTCTTATTAAATCTGCTTATATGCTTTTACTGTCCACCATCCTTCCTGCCATTTCTCTCTTTTTTACATACAAACGATTTTGGATAAAGAAGACTATTCAGGAAGCATCCTGGAAAATGTACTAACAGTTTGATTGGATGTTGCTAGTTAGTGATGGAATGGATAAACCTCTGAATTAAAAAATTAGTATTTTTCTACCGCAGTATTAATAGATGCATTCCAGAAGGGATCTGTGGTGTTAAGCCCATCCAACTTAAAAAAAAATAAAATTAAAAGATATTTTAAATTAAACATCTTGGATTTAATCCCATCTTTTTATATTTGAAAACTCATATAGAAGAGTACTGTAGACATATTCTTTGTCAATAGATTGGTTTGTCATAAAAACTGTAAAACAAGAGCTTCTGAGGGATAGATAGATTCTTGGAAGAAAAAATTTGTGTTGGTTCAACAAGCTTTTTATTCTTCTACTCAAAATGGAACATTTCCTTTTTGGACATCTATAATATCTATAATACAGTTGAAAGAAAAGAATAACTTAAGGGACAAAATTGATAGAGATGCTCAAATCCCAACTCAGTAAGATACATTTCAAATCCCCAATCTGTTTCTCCAGGCAGAGCAAGCTTCAGTCATGTTGTCGGTACTGAGTACCTTTTCTTCCCAGAAATCTTCAGGCTAGCATAAACTTTTTCTAGAATTAATTATTTCTGTTGGACCAAACCCTTCTTTTCAGACCATGACTGCTTTTGACTGGAAACCTTTAACTATTTGAGAACATATTATATACTTTTATTTTAAATTTTGATGTCTAAATTCAAAGAACTCAGCCTGGGCTAAGCACATAATAGACATGGAGAGATATAACAGAAATGATATTCCAGCAAACCTTACTGAATTGCGTGTGAACCATTCCATGCTCCTGACAAATTTTTTTATCTCTTTAGGTGTGTAGTTCTGACTTTTTTTGTTGAAGTTCTCAATATTTCCAGGTTTCAAACATTACAGTGTACATTCTCATTGCCCTTGAAAATCAGTCTGTAATTCAATTTACTGGGATGACTTTATTTTCAACCTGGAAAAAAACTCCACAGTGTATTTTCCTATTGGGCCTTTTTTTTGAGTTGTATATCCAGTGTTTTGGAAAACAATTTCACTGCAGCCACAATTTTCCTCAATGAAGAACAACAAAATAACATATATAAGTCCTATCTGGATGCCCAAATCTAGAGAAATATATATGGGTAAGATTGTTCAGCATTTGTCTCATTAATATTTCATTCCTTTGCCATTGTTATCATTCCTGCAATCACATCCCAAGCATTGAAAAGAGGCATTTATCAGCTTTAATCTAGAGAAGAAAAATGAAGTGATGATTTTAGTGTCATTGCTTCAGCCACTGCTATATATGCATAACTTTATAGCCTAACATGTAAACAGTTTACACTAAGGACATAAACACTTACATAGTGTACATAATGTATATTTGTATTCTAATACTATGTTTTCAAAGCAAAGTGAGTTTCAATAGAGAACAGTCTCAATTATTATTTTGAAAGAGCCCCAAAAGGTAAAATTTCCGTTAAGAATCTCAAGTCTGCTTCCCACACTTAAGCATATAATTGTAATATAGCAAAATAGTTCTGAGAATTATTTGCTTTATGAACATTGTAGGATGAAATGGTAGATTATGGAGATTATGAATGGCACACACAATCACCTTCTACTTCATCATATGTTTTCCAGACCACAGGTCTCTTTTCTCAGCTCTCTTTTCTCAGCTCTCTTCTTTTTCCAGAGAACTCAAAAATCTAAACAAAATAGCTATTTTGCCAAGAAATATCTGAACAGTCTGATCTAATTTCAGGTTTCTCAGATCATATTATACAGATGGAGATCGTGTTTTTCAAATGCAACTGTGCATCACTTGACTGATACAAACTTAGACCTAAATGTTCTTGCTTTCAATATCAGTAGTATTCTGATGCTTTTACCTCCTAAATCTTTTTTAGGTATTATATAATTTACTTCTTACATCAATGCTACACATAATTTTCTGTGGTACCATCACTTCAGAATTGCAGATTTCCTCAGGATAAATCCTCAGGATTTTAGTTTAGGATAAACCCAAAGGCACTTTTAAATTAAAAACTAAGGCAAAAAGTGTCAGTTCCTGAAGGTCAGTCCCTGAATAGACAAATTAGTTTTGAAATTTACAATTTAAAATAAAAAATTGTCATTAAATACTCTGTCACTCACTCAAGAATTTAATGAAAACCAGACGTAATAAAGAAGGCACACATCTCTGCTACCAGAAAATAAAATAGTCCCATTTTTAAGTGTCTCTCTCAAACAACAAAAGTGTCTTTAATGCAATTGAGTGCTGCATTTTGCTTTGTATTTCTCAGATGAGTATGTCTATTTGGCCTTTGACAAATTGATCAGGATGACACTCTTCAGAGAGACTTGAAATACAATGAGTTGGTGGATTTTCATTTAGCAGACAGTATAACAGAGAGCCGTGGGAGATGACAATAATAGTTTTTTGTAATTTTTTACCTTAAAATGACACTGTTTTGTCCAACATCATCACTTACACATTATTATAATTTGTTCAAGCAGATCTGAATTAATCTAATAATAGTATTATTCTTTTCCTGTTCAGAAAACTAAGAATTCTGTAGTTAACACTTTATTTTAAACCACAGGAAACTAGTATATTTCATTTACTTCTTTCCTTCTCCTAGAGCAAATTTCAGTTTCTACCCAATGCTTCAAATCTAAATATTTCCTCTACTGCCATCTTACATCAAATTGTGAGTATTTACCCTACTAAAATGAATGGGACTACCTAAAATTGTACCGCTTACCAGTGTTACTCCAGTATCGTGACAAGTAATGGTGCTCTGTCTCAAAAAGGAGTTCAATGCTCCTGGAAATCTGTTTTGGATGCTCAGTGCTCTTGTCTAATTTTTTTTTAGGTGTTTTCAGCCATCTTCACTCTAAAACATTTGGAAAAGTGGTGAGAGGACTTTTTTGTCCGTCTATGAACTTCCAGTTGAGGAGTATTGACCAAAGCTGTTTTATTTTACAGTATTATACATACGCGTGGAACTTGACATAAAGAGACAACCCAGTGCTTCTAAACTGATGACAGTGTATGGTTTGGTTTTTTGTTTTGGGTTGCGTTTTTTTGTTTGTTTGGGTTTTTTTGTTTGTTTGGTTTTTTGTTGTTGTTGTTTTTTGTTGTTGTTGTTTGTTTGGGTTTTT
>VXAY01003110.1:952826-975000 GCA_013399855.1 Oxyruncus cristatus | reverse complement strand
TTTTTTTTTTTTTTTTTTGCAAAAGGTTTATGGAAATCTACTCATATCCATGAGACAGAATGGGAATGAAAAGAGGGATATCTAATCTTGGTGGTAACAGTAGAATTAGAGTTAATATCCTTTTTCAAAATCACTGCATATTTAGTTCAAAAACAGGAAAGCTGCAGATTACTCGGGTGACATTGTTGTTTGATAACATTATAACTACAGAAACACCAGTCTGATATGTCTTATTTATCTTAAAAATGTCCAAATCACACATATTCTTACTGAACCAGTTTTGGTTTAAGAAGTCTAAATTACATGGAAAGACATAGATTTTAATTTGATTTGGTATTATTTTCCTGTTTACATAATGAATTGAACAGCAGTCAGTAGGGTCTACCACTGCTAGCGATGACTAATATAATCAATACTATTAAACTCTGCTGTATATTAATACATGATGTATAACTCCACACTCTACTTCAAAGGGGAATTAGAAATAGTTAATAGTGAAGACATCTATAGGTGATGAACTTCTTTTAACCATTTGTTTCTTTAAAGCAGTGAAAAAATATTAAGATTCTGTATTGCCTCTGTCTTTCAGAATATAAAATTATGGTTTGACATATTACTTTGTGAATAACCTTGACTTCACAAGCAAACTCTGGTTTAGAGTGGTAGTCTTGCAGGTAGACATCACATACTTTCAGTTCTAGTTTCTGTTTAAAAAAAACCTTTTTGATAATTATCAGTTAAATTATACAGAATGTCTCCTCAAATAAATATCTTCCTTTTTTTAAACAAGTTTAGTTCCAGGGCCAAACAAATATTCATTTTCCTATATTGAGAGAAATAGGCTGTTCTTTTGTGTCATTTAAATCAGTATGTGAGCTTAAATGAGCCCTGAATCTGACAAAATAAACAAATCTGAAAAAAAAATCTATTTCTCCAACATTTCTAAATACTGTGCTAAATCACTTAGCACAGACCAAGCCAATACAGATCACAATGAGCTGCATACTCTAATGAATGGCTTTTCTATTCCTGGCACTTTCCTTACTGAGTGGTTTTGCTCGGGAGGCAAATCCATTAGGTACTGAAATAAAAATGTTTTCTCATGATATTGTCATAGTGTCTCTATGGAGACAGTGAGCAGTAGTTTTGTCTTCTTCATACATTTTGAAAGACTGAGAGAGAAAAGAATATGTAATTAGACAACACACATAAACATAGATTTTTATGCCTTTTAATCATATCACACCATTTCATAATACAAAATAACTTTTGCCTTTGAATCAAATGCTAAATGATGTAGCATGGCCAATTAACCAAACAGAGAGGTCAGACAGAAAAACACCTTTGCTGTGTAGTTTTAGACTTTTGACTGAAAGAACTAGAAGAAAATAATTGGTAAGAAAACCCAGCACTTTACTTGTATGAAAGAGATGATTGGAAAAATTCTCAAAGTACAGTGTTAATTTAATGACACTCTGAAGACAGTTCCCAATAATAATATGTTATTTGTACATTTGTGAACGTACGGAGAAAAAAATTAAATTGAAGGGCCATATTTTCTTTTCTTGAAGGACAGAAGGCTTTTTCAAAGAATTAAATGGGGAAATATAAATCTCAATGCTTGATGTAAAATATTTTTATTTTATTCCTAACACTACCACATGTTCTGATGTTAAGCATAAGCTGTCACAGTACTCATATTTCTTTCTAAGTGTAACACACTTTCATTCCTCTATACTCATTTTGTATATAGAAGATAAAAACCTGGAAGAAGTTCTCTGTTTAATTCCAGCCTGTCATTTTACTGAAAGTTTTTGCTGGCAATTGCGTGTTTTTTTTTTTTTTTTTTCACTACTAGAACTTCATGGAGATAGATTAAATTCTACAATTTCTTTTTGTAAAGAAATTTTCCCAACTCTTTCTCCTTAAGTCCTTAACTGTTAGACTGTTGGATTTTATGAGGTGGAATAATCTCTCTTTATTGTGATGAATGTATTTTTCAAAAAAAACTTCAAGCAATTTTTAGGTTTCCTCTAAGAGTGATATGAGAAAAATATCATGAAAGAAAACATTTCTCTCCACTGTTGAGTACTCAAAGCAAAAAGAAACAACAGACTGTTCAATAACATGATGCAGCAATTGAATGTAGGAATAAGTCCACGTTAATACCAGATATTTACTGACTGCAAAAGAGGAAAGTTCAAACTGGAAAAATTATTAGCTGATTGAACTGTAACAAACATAGGTACTAATTAACCTGGTTGATATCCTGAAACTTTTCCTTTAATTCACATTAGATAACTAATTTTTATGTTGCACATACTCTTTGGGTGGGGAAACCAAAACTATCTACTACAGGAAAAAACTCAAACCAAATAACTAAAACCTGAAAATGTTATGAGAAGATCAGAGCTCTTTAACAAAGGTTCATCTCTGAAGTTAATCACATAACTTTAGGAGCACTGAGGTTACCTTGTTATTACACTTTCAAATCTATTAATGTCATTTACAATTGCCAAGATGTAACACTTACCTTTTGGCCCTTACTGTCAGATTAGAGTGGTAACAGACCTCTTGGTTAAGTGCTTTCTCGTCTTACAAGTTCACAGTAGAAAAATGATTGAGATTAAAACTGCGAGTGTAAAACATATGATGTCCATGAACTTTGGAGAATGAGATACACAGAGAATAGAATAGGAAGTTGCCTAAACATAGTTAAAAAAGATTTCAGTTCTATTTTCTGGGCAATAAAGTATAATGGAATGTTTGCTAAGACTGTGTCATGAAACAGCTTTAGTATTTACATATAGAAGCACATGCGCAGACATAAGTTTCATGTTAGACTAAAAGTTTTGCTAAAATATGGTTCTTTGAAGAAATATTCTTACTGTTATAGATAATTTATTTGTAAAAACAAACATGGAATGGAATGGAAGCATGTATGTAGCCAGATGTGTATAGGAAAGCACAGACTGAGCTCATCATGTCTGGGATCTATTAAGATGGCCAGTCTGACTGCATACCTACCTGTATAATTCCGATTTTGTTCCCATGCAGTAGTTATGTCACTTGATATGACAGCGACTTCTGTTGATGCAGTGGTGACACTTTTTTACTTTCTATAACTCTAGGCTGTAGAAGGAAAAAAGATGTTTTGATGTTCCTGGTCCTGTGAAGGTCTCTGTGGTTATCAAGGCCATGTGGGTGGATCAGTCCTGTCACACATCCAGTGAAGCAATGTGTCATTTATAGAGCAGATTCTGTCTGTGATCTTATTATGAAAACACTATCTTAGGTACATTTCCTTGATAAAAAGTTCCCTTGACAGAGAACACATTGCCATAAACTATAGACAGGTAATAAAACAACCCACTGTTGCTAAACAAGGTGTTTCAGTTAGTCTTTCTCTATCAACAGGTACTTTTTGCCATATCCCTCATACCTTAGACCCTTTTGTGGCTGTTTTAATATACTGTTGTATGGGGGAAACATTTGTTACTGTTTCTGACTGAGATACTGTTAAAGTAGCTTATAGAAGGGCCAGAAATGTGCAGAATATGGTTCAAGATGAGGGGGAAGAGGAAGTGTGAGGAAGATTTCTTCATTCTGGCAACTATGAGTTATTAGTCCACTGTTATGTCCCGTAAAAAAAAGCCATCTTAGTCATGCTACAGTATTAGCAATCTGAGCTGGGTATAAGATCCCACTCATTCCAGTATGCTTGAAAACTTAGATTACTGTTCTATAGTTGAAGAAATACTTGTTTTTGAGATGAAAGACCCAAAGTTTCTACAGAAAAATAGCTTAGAACCTATGAGAAAGATCACAAGTGAAAATGGCTTGCCCTTCAAAACCTTTTGTCAACTAGTATGGGTAATAAAGCAAAACAGAAATCAACATATTAATACCTCTTAATTAAAAAAAAAATAGTGTTAACAAGAGATAGTTGAATCAGTTTAGGAAAATAATATTGTAAGCTTAAAAACTTGCTATTTCAGGGCGTGGGTGCTATTATGAATCTGGAAAGAAGTACTAAACGTGAAAATAGACAGAATGACTGAGGAGAAAGAAAGTGAAACAACATCCGCAAACAAAGAAACCCAGAATATACTGCCTGGAGTCACAGTTTCAACTACTATAAACTTAGTTACTCCCTACTGAGAAAAAAGCACAAGTGAACCAAAAAGGGGCAAAACATACAGCAGCCCCATTTTATTTATCTGTAAAAGGTAAGAAAGGGAAAGCAACAGTGAAAATGTTTGATTCTTATGGTGCCTCAGCTGCCCAGAGCTAGATATAGAAAACTATAAAAGGGCTCAGTGAGAGCTACAGGAAAACTGACCAAGTTTGTCACTTCCACTGCCTATACAAGATCTGGTACCCATGTAGATATCTAGGCTGGTATGGTTGAGAACCTTTCATGTGCACAAGGACTAAAGAAATCATTCCATCAAACGTTTCAGACATGCAATGAGGAAATTCTTTTAAGTTTGAACTGTAGTCAACTGCTACCCAGAGCAGATGGCTGTTTTGCTAGCATAACTGTAAAAGTTTTTCTACTGTAGGAATGGCTGCCATACGAGAATATTTAGTCCTGTGTTTATGTGAGAGCTGTACTGGTCTTTCACCCTGATTTTTATTTTTTCTAAATTTTTTAGTATATGTCTCCCATATTTGTTTCAGGTGAATCGCAGAAACAGAATCTCAAGTTGGAAGGCATCCATAAGAATCAAGTTGATCTGCTCCTTTGCAAAATGACCTAAAACTAAAAAAACTAAACCATATAACTAAAATTGTCTAGATATTCCAGAAATCTGCTGGGCTTGGTCCCATTGACTCTCTTTGGAAAGCCTGTTCCAGTGACTGATCAATGTCTCTGTGAAGAACTTTTTCCTAATGCCCAATCTGAAATTCCTGTGATGCAGTTTTATTTCATATCTTTGTGTCCTATCACGGCTGTCTCTTCTCCAAGCCAAACAAACCAACTGACCTCAGATGTTCCTTGTAAGTTTTGTCCTTGAGGCTTTTTACCACCTTCATAGCCCTCCTTTGGATGCTTTCTAATAGCTATATATCCTTCATATATTGTCCCACTCATAACTGCACGCGGGAGTCAAGGTGAGACCATAACAGCTCAGGGAAGAGTGGGACAATCACATTCTTCAACCAGCTGATGATGCTGGGCTTGATGCATCCTAGGACAGGATTGATCCTTTTGGCTGCCAGGGTACACTGCAGATCTCTTCCTGCAGGGCTCAGCTCCAGCCTCTCATACCCCAGTTTGCACGTATATCCAGGATTATGCCCCTCCCAGGTGCAGAATCTGGCATTTGCTCATATCAAATATCATGCCTCTGGTGATTGCCCAGCTCTCTAGTCTGTCCAGATCCCTCTTTAAAGGACTCTTGAGGGAGTCCATAGCTCCTTCTAACTTAGTATCATCAACAAACTTACTTAATGGACATTTTACCTCTGCATCCAGATAATTTATGAAAACACCGAAGAGCAATTGACTTTTGTGGAATCCCACTCATGGCTGACCACCAGGCCTGATGTAACCCCACTTACTATAACCCTTTGAGCCTGATCCATGAGTCAGCTGCTCCCCCATCACATGATGTGTTTATCTGTCCAGAAGAATAGTGTGATTTACAGTAGCAAAAGCTTTTCTAAAATAAGAAAAAAACCCTGCATCTACTGGCTTCTCCTGATTGACTAGGTACATGATCTTGTAATAATAGGAAATTAAGACAATAAAACAGGATTTTCTGTTCATGAACTTGTTCTGGCTGTGACTTGTCTCTCAAATATTTTTCAAAATGTCCCAGAATAAATTTCTCCATAATTTTACTAGGCTCTGGTGAGACTGACAGGCCTGTAAATACTCGGATCTTCCTTCTGACCCCTCTTGAAAATCAGAACAACATTTATTGGCTTTCAGTCCACTGGGACCTATCCAGATTCCCAAGACTGGGATTTGAAAAATAATTGAGAGGTCTGGTGCTAATATCAGTCAGCTCTTTAAGTACCTTGGGATGAATCTCTGTTGGGCTCCATGGACTTAGAGGTGTGCAGCTGGAGCAGCAAGTCTTGAAATATAGAGTTGGCTGGAAGTTTATCATCCCTTCAGTCACAGTTGTCCGACACAGGGCTCTAAGGGTCCCAGGGCCCATCGTTGGTGTTGAAGACGGGATGAAGAAGTCATTAGACATCTCTGCTTCATCTTTGTCCCTATTTGTAAGTGGGCTAACCTCATCAAGTACCAGAACAATGTTACCTCTAATCCTCCTTTTGTTGGTAATGTATTTTAAAAACCCTTTTGTTTTTGTCCTTCACAGTACTGCCCAAGTTGAACTCTATTCAAGCTTTGGTCTCATGAATTTTCTTCCTACAGTGGCAAACAGCATCTCTGTAGTCCTCTTGTGTCACCTATTCTTGCCTCCAATGTTCAAACACTTCCCTTTTTGATCTAAGTTTCAGTCAGTTTTGAGAAGTTTTGTAGTGGGCTGCACCTCTTCTATTAAAGCAAGTAAAATGTAGTCTGCTGTTGAAAGATGACAGTGGATATCTAAGTTTGCTTATTCTAAATGCTGAATTAAAATATCACCATGAAGTAAAATTCTGTCATGTTCTCACATGATGCTTTTCCTTTGTTTTATGAGTGGTCTCATTAGAATAATTTAATGTTCATGCATAGCGACTCACTAACTGCTATGGATAAACATAATGAAATCTAATCCTGGGGGAATGACTGGCATAAACTGGCACTATCCATGGAATGTTAACAACAACTAGGTTAACAAAAAATGATTTGTGTCTGTGTAGTATTCACTTTAGAGAGGCATTTAGTATTTTAATAAGACAATAAAATTAATTAAACTACACTTGCTCTTTAAATTTATCTCAAGCATGTTGTCCGATTTAACAATTTGCCCCTCTCTTGGACTATTTTTTTCTTCTTCTCCTCTTTTTCCAGGCCACAATTAGGAAACATCTCAGATTGTTTTCAAGCTCATGTGGGATTTTCAAACTGATCTAAAATAGGTCAAATAAGGAGAAAGTGCTTATAATAAAAATAGTGGTAGTGATGTCTTATATCACAATTTTCCCCTGTAGTTGAAAATAGTAAGGTTGATAGCCTAACCTCATAATATATGAAAAGAGATGATAGGACCCAAAAGCTCTGAATGTAAATGCTCCATTTTCCCTGGACAGAAAAAATTAGAGTGGAATTTTTCAAGTGTCTCCTTAGAACTAACAGAAGAGAGAAGCCTGATTTTGTTCCAATGTGATTTCATGTTCTTTTCAAGGACAATATCTATGGTGTAGTGTTTTTCAGAATTTTCTGAGACGTAGAGGAGAAGCCTTGTCCATGAGTAGTTGCCATAGAAAATGAATGTGTTTGGTAAGCACAGCTTTTTTTGTTTTCTCAGATATGAGCATTCATTTATCACTTTTTTTTTTTCTCAACTGTGTCACACTTCCTGTGAGCTTTGGAATTCAAACATGCAGCCCCGAGCACATATCAGAATGTGATGGAAATTCATCCTCTTCTCGTACACTTTCTGTGCTATGTAGCTCAAACAAGGGCCTGCTGTGTCTCTCTTTTGATATAGTGGGTAATGTGCTAGGGATCCTAAATGCCCAGTTGGTTGCATTTGAGTGTTTCAGTTGATTGATTGGCTATGACAGGGACTTTGTTGTTAAGTTAGGTTTCTCACTTGGCCTTGAGACAGGGTGAAATAAAATGTAATGAAATTTGTTTATAACATTCTAAGTAGTCTTTGCATTTACTGGTATTTAAAAGAGACATAACTCAAGGCAAAAATATTGCTTCACTTTTTAAAAGGTATTTATATGTCTTTTCTAGAGTAAGGAGTATCCCTGTATATAAACAGCTGGTAGACATTTGGTCTTACTGAGGCTTAAACTCATTTGTTCTTAATATTTCACCAGGATGTTACAGTTCAAAATATGGTCTTACATTCTACAACCTGTGTATTACAAACACACAGAATACTCCTAAACAGGACAAATACACATACCTATTTTCTTTTATTGGACTGTCACTAGATACAATACTCATTAGTTGATTTTAGATCTGATCCGCAACTTCTTTCTCATCTGTGTCCTAATGAAGTTAAACTTCCTCTCTTCCCAAGATACTTTATTTGATTAATAATTTACTGCTAGTTTTATTATTTACTTAACCTACTGGAGTTTCTTACTTCAAATGTATAAAGAGGAAATGATCTAAAGACTTCTGGTTAAAAAGTAACAACTGAAATTTAATGGTGGACTCGATGATCTTAAAAGTCCTTTCTAACTTAAATGATTGCATGATTCTATGATCCCAGTTGAAACCATAAAACCTTAATGGTTAGTTAAATTGCTCAAAAACTTTGAAGATATGCAACTCTTTTTGCTTTGACTTATATAGACTATGGTTCACAGGAGAAAACTGTCCATATTTCACAGTACTCTTTAGTGTTCCTGTTGAAGAGCAATTTCCAAAGTCTTGCTGTTGCTGCTCAAGTTATTTCATTTTCTGTGGTGTCTCCCAGCATGACAACTTACTGTAACTCTCAGTGAGACTGACACTGAGAAAGAGAGAGATGGTTGGCTTCCAGTCGCTGAAGTTATTTTCCTTCTCTCTTTCCAAGCCAACTGTTCTGTTAGCAGAATTCTCTCTCAGCAGGCAGCTGCCAGTGCTGTTGTTCAAGTGTTTTTGCTGGTATGTGCTTTCATTGAGCCATTGCCAATAAATTTCTTGATGCTTCCTGTTTGGATATTTTGACCTTTCTAATGCCACTTCACAGTAAAATGCCTTCTGGAAGAACTTTTTTCCTTTTTTGTACAGAGAGACTGTAGTATTCCAGGCTTACGAAACGAAAACGGCAGAAGTTCTTCATGAATTTCCTGTTGTTCGCTCTTTTTTTACTCCATACAGTTTGCAGTTTTTTTCTGTTGTTACTGGGCTTAATGTACCACTTCTGTCTGCCACTTCATCACCAAGCATATGGACCTGCATATTTCTCATGTCTCTTTTAAAGAAATAGCCCTTCCTTCTTCTAAAGTCTTAAATTCAGAAATGAACACAGAAGAAGGAATAAAGTTTTCAGCAGGAAGAAAATTAGAATAAGTGGCCAGACTATGGGCTGGGATATATCTGAGATGATGAGTGTACTGAAGAGCTTTTGAATGGTATTCTAGTCTTAAACTGAGTTCACCTTATTTCTCCTGTCTTTGCAAAGTAAAATCTCAGTCCTTTGTTCCCCAAAGTCAGTACCTGCAGGGAAGGGTCAGGATCAAGATTTTGATCCCAACAAGAGTAAGCAATGTATGTTTAAGATCCCCTGTCCTGCTGTTGCTGAGCCTGTGTTTTGGAGTGGACTGAGCCTATTTGACTGCTAAAGAATGCAGTTCTACCTGCCTGGTGTGTTAACCATCCTGTATCCTGCACAGGAGGTGGAATACTCCGAAATCTTTATTGATTTAGTGCAAAGGATTCCACATCTCTTAAAATTTCTTAAGCAAGCAGCAGGTATCCAAAAATTCAGATGCAAGATAGAGCAATATTTTCTAAATCATGTGTTACTCTCACTCAGTAGACTGCATATTTTTCTACTTGTATTTTAATGCAGATGTATTTCCTTTCTGTAACCATCCCTATATGAAGAGTATGATTGACCCCAAAAAAACCCTTCAGATAGTTTTTTTTAATTTTTTTTAATCTGTTGTGCGCAGTTCTTAATGACTGAGTCCCAATGAGATGTATTTGAATGTGAAAGAAGGAATATCACTCTTTTTCATTTAATGGTGCCTAAAAATGACTCAGAGTTTCAACTATCACATGGACATAAATGCCTTCTCACCCGTCTTTGAGTTTTTCAGAAGTTCTATCAAACTCTTACATTTTTTCATGGTTATAGGCTGAGAGAGTATGATCTTCACAGTAAATACTACTGTAAAATACCTTTAAGATTAAAGTATCAGTAAATCAGTATATATATTTAAAATAGATGGGGCTGCTAAAAAGATATCTAATTGAGATATCAGTTTCTGAATTGTATGTGCAAATAGAGTGACACAGAAGGAAGTTGTGATATATATATACATGCATATACATATATATGAACATGCTCGGTCTGCTTGTACAAAACAAAAGAGCAAATATTAAATGTGCAGTGCTAAACTTACTTTGAAAAATGTCTCCCTCATACTCAATATGATTATGTAAAAGGAAGTCATGGATTCTGAAAATTGAACAGTAAGTAGGATAACAGCAGAAATATTTGGTTACATTTTTCCAGCAGTATATTAGAGAAATGAACCTATTACCTCAAAGATCAGAAATACACAATTTAGTGACTAAAAATGGATATTATATGAAAGTTACTAATGTAGCATTGCCCTGTCTTTTGCAGAATGTTTTGAGGCAGAGACATAGTGAATCTAAAAATTTCAACAACAGGGTTTTTTTTAGTTTACCGGTGATTTTTTTAAAAAATGTAAAATAACATAAAATTAAGTGGCGGTCATGAATATATGATAGATTGCCTCCGTTCATAAACTTTGTGTCTTTGTTCACAGGCTACTTTGTGTCACAAAAGTAAAGAGGTTTGTTGGGTTGATTTTTTTTTTACTGAAACAATCAATGTAAATCTAAACAATTAATTTAGCAAGAAACTTACTTGAATTCACATGGTGATTATGGGTTGATACTATTCAATGAAATCCATTTTCCTAATATTTTTTAATTTGACCAATCTGCTTTGATAAATTGTCTCTGAAAGTCAGTTATTTTTGAGGCATCTCAGCAATTTCAGCCACTAGAGCAGGTTAGGATGTTCTTTGAACATTACCTGAAACTTTCTGGAGATAGACATTAATTCTGATGAATATAACATACTAAATCAACTTTGGGTAGAAACACTTGGAAAAATATTTGGATGTGTACATAGCAGAGGCTATAATCTTTGTCTTGCAATGGGAATCTGAACTAGAAAACCTCCTGTTTAAACTGAGGAACTTTTTTCACTGAAGTATTGCCTGATCTTGATGATAGCAAGATCTTTCTGCTGTTCCTTCAGTGTATTCTTATACTCTACCAGTTCATGCCCAAGTATTTTCTCACATTCCTGGTGTACTAGCTTTCTTGGTTCCATTTACTTTACCTAATAAAGATTGTTTTGTTTTGCTTTGCTTTTTTTTTTTCTAAAAAATGGAAAGAACTTTCCATGAATATCTTCCGTCATAGTTTTTATAAATACGGGTTGCCATTTTGTAGTAGCTATAATCATAGAATCTGCTCTATAACTGAAAGGAAAAAAACCCCAATGAACAACTGAACAAAAAAGTCCAACAAAACTTTAGATAACTTTTTTTTTCATTTGAGAAGTTTACAGTGTCTAATTTTTGAAAAGTAGAAATTCAGTTTTGATCCTGTTCAAAGAACCAATGTCTGTTGAGACTTGAAATGTTTAACTTTTAACTTCAAGTGTCTTGACCTTTTGAAAAGTCTGAATTGGAACTAGATTCTTTGCCTTATAAAGTCAAAGGTGATTTTTTTTTTCCTAAAACTTAATTGTATTTTATAGAATCTATTGTAAACTAAGTAATGTGGTGATAATATGAATACAACTATTTATTCATTGTACTCTTACTGTTTCATATTTATAAATATGAAAGGGTTGCTATTTTTTCAGAAGATTTGTCTGTTTCTCTTATCACTAATTCAAGCTTTCACATGTGCGTGTAAATGTGTTTCATTTCCAGCTCTGACTAGAGTCACTCAAATGAAATGTTGATAATGAAATGTTAGAGGAAATTATTCTAAAGTATTATTTGGATCTTATTAGGACTATTTTTTACAAGACATCATAATATTGGCATTGTTAAAATAATTCCTGGTGCAGTTGTTCTTCTGGAGAATAGCTAAGCCACCCCTTTCTCTTAATACCTAAGGCATTAGATTCAACGTTATTAATTCCTTAGAGTCTGCTCCAGAATACTTATTGTACTTAATACGTAGTGAATCAAAGTCTTTCTTTTAGGAACTCTGACCAAATACTCTGTAGCAACTTCACAGTCTTTCTGGAACACAACTACAGTAAATTAAAGGACCTTCAAGGACAGTCCTGAAATCCCATATCTATCTTACCTAGCATTCCCCACTCCAGTGTTTGCCTGCACAGATCTAACTTTTTCAGCTATTCCAGAAAAGCGTTTTGGCAGCTCTCGTATTGAATAGTTCTGAAAAATTAGCTTCTCTAGAGAAAGAATGAGGGTCACTTGTTATCCCCTGAGAGTTCCTTCATTCCTGGGCATATGGCCCTGTCAAAATCACTTGTATTAGGTACAAATAATGCCAAAACAGATACTATGGTGTCGTCACTGCCATTTCCTTAAGTACTTGCTGCTGTATAGCTCATCACAGGTTTTTCTGCAATCTTCTGATGAAACCCACTAAGAGAACACAGTTTAACCAGAACAGTCATGCTTTCGTTAGAAGTTTAATGCAAAGAGTTTTGCAAATTTCACATATTTGTTTAAATGTAATTCTTTTCTGTATCTTAAATATATCAATGCCCAGCATCATACTGTAGATAGGGTCTCTGACAGCAACTGGTTTTTGATTTTCAGCATCAGAACTTCAGCGTGAGCATTTTGACATTTGAGACGGATAAGAGATGTAAAGGACCAACAGGCAGTTATCACTGCTCAGAGTTCTATAGTGATACAGAACCTTAGATGCTGCTCCAACTATCATTCAATATCAGATGTAGCAATTTATTTTTTCCCCTGTGCCTCTATCAGAGGAATAAACCAAATCATTTATGATGGAATAAGTATGAAGTGTTGTAAGACACATGTATAATAGACCTTACAGGAAGGCAAATGTGAATTTGTTTTAAAAGAGGAAGGGTTTCAGACAAGAAAGAACTTTAATCTTAATTTTACAACCAATACACTAACTGCAACTATTCCTCCTACCTTCAGTTTTCTTTTTCTGATGGAAGAAATGGTTTTGACCAGCAACAGTGCAGAGTACCATTGTGGTGTCACATGCAGGCTATACCTCAAGAAACAAACCAAGTAAGATTAAAAAGATTCTCTAATTTTGATTAAAATACAGATATTTTTAAAGAGATATCTAGCTTAAGACCAACTCCTAGATACTTACAAATGTATGGTACAATATGAACATCAGAAATCTCTGGTTGATTTCATCTTCTTTGGGGTCATAATTTTACAAAGGAGTTGTAAGTTTCTTCATTGAAGAATGTTAGAAAAAGATGACATTTTTTTTTCCTAACAACAAGACAGCATTAGAATTCAAGTATTATCCTGGCAAGAAGCTGTCATGTCAACTTATAATGTATGTAAGAGGTGAAGATGGGACTCAATAAGGAAAATTTAGTAATCAATGACAAGTCAAATGCAGAACAAAAACCAACTAATTCTTGGTGACACAAATTTATTTCCTGCCAACTTGTATCTGGATTCATCTTGGATCAACTTCATTCATCTCTAACAGATCTATCACAATTCAGAAATAAAATCAAAATTGCATAAATGATGTGCCTAGTGAAATATGGAGGCTATAGGATTAGTCATTTAGTGACAGCTTTGAAATATATATTCTCTTGAATACCATCTGTTTTGAACGCTTTCAGGTGAACTAAGTACTTTTATGAAGTTTTTCTGGTGAAATCACTGAACTGTATGCAAAACAGTCAAGGAAATCAAAGTTTCGTATTATAATTCAGGTAAAACCAATTATTTTAAGAAAGACCCACAGTAGGAAATGAGCCATTTCCCATACACTCATATAAACAATAACCACTGTACATGGAACACTTAAATGACAAGGCTGTGTTTGTAGTTACGGGGACAATGAAAGTGAAGTTACAGATTCAGACAGTGAAGTTAGTTTAATTCACAATAGTAAGATTTTTATTCCTTATAACTGAGGTCACAAGGCTAGAAGCAACTTTTTATAAACTGTGATATGCTATGCTGAAAGGCGTGGGATCCATGAGCAGTTCTTGCTCAGCTACTGTGGTCTTTTTCTGAGGCTGTTCAAATACTAAAGCTTATACCAATTGCCATAAATAAAGATGATTTTTATAGGTTATGAAAAGTCCATGACATGAAATGTGACTTATAAAGAACACTATTTTGAAATGAAATTCATATTCTACTGCATATATGTTAGAAATTGTTTGTTTAAACTTTTAAATTTCATATTTCTCTTAAGTCAGAAAAGCTGAGTGTGACAGTGCTAATGTTTAACAAGAATAAACTTGGATAAAATTGAACTTTTTCAAAGTAATCCCTCTTCTTTTTTTTTTTCTTTTGTTTTTTTTCCCTCCCTATGATGAGCTCTGACTCAGACTCCTAAGTAGAAGGCAGTGAGCAAATAGGAAGTGGACAGATAAGATGTTCTCTTATCGCTGCAGAAACTTGCTGATGTGGCATGTCTTGTATCTTCTAGCTACTGAATTTTTATGTATATTTACATGCACATCATCTTATTTCTACAGCATACTGTCAACTTTGTCGCATGAAATGAAAAGGAGGTTAGCACACACTTTGTTTAGCTCCATACAAAATAGTCTGTCATATTTAACTGCATGCTGAAGAATGCTGAGGAACTGCAGAAAGTATATTTTGATTGTTAAATTTTTGAAGACAGAAACTAACTTTCTGAGTATTTACATGCTATATATTGGAAGCCTCATGGCTATACCATATATATAGTATATATGCAGCAAGTGGAAAAAACCAAACCGCACTAGGAACATGTGGACCTTTATGCTAAATATGTATATATAGTTTTAAAATACATATGTATATATTTTATATATAGTTTTAATTGATATATATTTATATTAATCTATTACTTGTTTGCAGCAGGATGGCTTGCTTCAAAGTCTGTAAGCTCTTCAGTGCTGGGATTGAATTTCCTATGGCTTCTATATTATAACATCTATAATCCTGGCAAATAATGAAAAGTGTTGTAACTAGTAGCAATTTGTTTGGCGCCCTGGTTAGATAGTTTTTCATCAGGACTTATTTTGTTAGGAAATATTATGTACCCCACTCCAGAAATGTTTGTGATTATGCTGATCTCTTAAAAATAGTCCTAACTGTACTTGTCTGGTTTTCTCTGAAAATGAACAACCAATCCTTTTCAAACTGTACCCATTTTAAATCAAACCCTTTAGTACTAAATATTCTATGGAGACACCTGTGAAGACACCACACCTTTGACTTTCCACTGCCTGAAAGAGAGAAGTACCACTGTTCTGGGTTTATCTGGGAAAGTTAATTTTCTTCCTAGAAGGTGGTGCCTAGAAGTGCTGTGTTTTGGGTATAGGATGATAATAATGTTGATAACACACTGATGTTTCAGTTGTTGCTAAGCAGTGCTTACTCCATGCTCTACCAGCAAGGAGGTCCACAAGAAGCCAGGAGGGAGTATGGCCAGGACAGCTGACCCAAAGTGCCCAAAGCAATATTCCATACCATAGAATCTCATGGCCAGTATATAAACTGGGGGGAGTTGCCTGGGAGGGGCCATTTGCTTCTCAGGGACAGGTTGAGCATCACTCATCTTGGGTTTTACTCCCGTCTCTCTTTTTGTTATCTCCCTTTTCATCAGCATCATTATTGTTATTACTGTTGTTATTATTGTTACCTTTTTTATTTCAGCTGAAAAACTGCTCCTATCTCAACACATAGGTTTACCTTTTCTAATTCTCCTTCCTATCCCACTGTGGGAGGAGTGAGGGAAGGGGAGGAGTGAACAGCTGTGTGTAGTTGCCAACTGTGGTCAAACCACAACACCTAGAAGGCCAAGACTGAAAACCGTCTGGCAACAAACAAATCTTTTCCTTTTGATTAAATAAGTAGCCTCATTTTTCAGTGATCATTGTACTGTGATCATTTCAGTGATCATTGTATTGTATTGGATCACTGTATTGTAAATGACCACTCAGCTTCTTCTAAGTGGTGCAAAAATTACAGTTGAGACAGACTGTTTTGATATGGACACCTGTATGTACCTCTTCTGGTGGTGGAGGCAAATTTGTTGTTAAACTTTCCTTTCAATGACAAAATAAAGCCTTTAGTAGATATTTTGTCTCTAGAAATTCTGCTTTCCAGATACAATTCCAAAAAATCAGTTTGTATTCCTGCAAAGGTTCTAGATATGAGAGATACTTATTTTTCAAAGATTAACAACTCTCCTTTTGGTAACTTTATGTTCTCCATACAAAACCAAAAGATGGACTTAGTTTAATGTCTGTTCCTTCACCATTAGTGTAAAACGTCTTCTTTTGCTTTAGCATTTGACAAACATTTCTGAGTGGGTCATCTGAGTCTCCTAATCAAATCTTTGTTTCCTTATCTGTTTTTACTCACTGGGCTGTCTCCAGCTTAAATTTACAAATAAATTGTAAATTAAATGTTTTTAATTAAAAGTGTCAGAAATCACTCTACAAGAGCCCAAGCTGTTTTCATCTAACTTTTTCTAGCTGAATATTTGAGTTTTCTAGATTTTGTACTGTTTCTAATGCTACTGATAACTCCACTGCTTTTCGGAATAAAGTAAATCTCCCCTGTTTATTTTAAGAATGATTCTCTTTTAGCATATTGCTGATTTAGCAAAAAGGTCTTTCTTTAGAGTTTGTTTTATGATACTTTCCAAGGACATGGTGTACCTTTGCTCTTTTTAATTCTGTAGCACTTGATATCTATAGCAAAACAATGCCACTCATTCTTTTATGAAATTAGAGTTGGGCAGCAGCACTTGTCATCAATTTGTGGAGGTCTCCAAAGGTGTTGTGCACATCTTGTGAACTTTTGTTTCATATTTTCCAAGTTAGCCAAAGATGTCTTACTTTTGTGACCTTTGAAATGGAAGCAAAATGGGAACTGTGACCTTTGTTTCCTTTTGTTGTCAGAGATGGCCTCAAATACGTAACATTTGAACTTCCAAAATGTCCTGTGCCTTTTTTTTTTCATTAGAAATGTCTCATTATAATGTGCTGGTCCATGTACAAAAGGACACTTTTGAGAAACTGAAGTCCATTTGTATCAGAATGAAATCTAAGCAGTTTCTTTCTAGCATTTATCTTGAATGTTATTCTTCACACCTTTTTTCCTTACTTAATTCTGGCTCACATCCAAATACAAACAAAAAAAAAATATGAAAAATTTAGAAATCTTAATTTTGTTATGCCCTAAAACCCCCACTGTTTAATTTTTCGACATAAAAAACTATCCTGTTATATTCATTCATGATTTTGGATGCATTTCATTCTTTTACAAGAAGGCAGATATACTGCTTTACTTCCTTTTATATTTGGGCAGGCAACATCGGGCTGACCACCTTTCCTTACATGACTTTTCATTTTGCTAGAAAATTCCAGTGGGAACTGAGGTAGTATTTTCTTCTCAAAGAAAGTATGTTGGCTGCTTCTCACACTATTATTTTTATGAGGCTATTGATTAATTTCTTGTGTGTATTTTATCAAATGCTAATGCCAGGATGGGCAGCTGAATTTCTTCTGGTCTACATTTTGTTATTCACCTTCCCATCCTCTGTTATCAAGGCACTATTAGAGCAGAGATAGTACATAGAAACAGTTTAACTGAAAATTTGAAGAAAACTCCAGTCTTTCTATTTTTTTCCTCCTCTGGATGAGACAACTCTCAAAAGAGGTGGTGCTGTGATGGTATTAACTGAAACAGTGCATGGTAATATTTCACCTCAATGCCAAAATAGAATTGTAATGAAGGTGGTTGGATGGTATAAAAAGGAGGAAAAGACAAGCATTAGTGGGACGAAGAAAGGAAGTGATTGGTGATGTCTCCTCAACAGTTCTGACCAGTACTCATAGGTTGTTTGAGATATAGAAGCTTTTCAAATAAAAATGGTTTATTTGCTATTTGACATTACATTCAGACGGATTATGGAAATAAATGCAGAGCAAGAAAACTCAGGTTTCTTTAGCAGTCATATCAATCCAGGTTTGCCTTGCTGCATTTCAATTTTTCTTTTCTACCACAATACTCTTCTTGGTGATCAGGGACAATATTCAGTGCTCTATGTATATTATAACTCTTCCATTTTTTTTCTTTTATCTTTCATTGATTATTTATGAAATTATACTGTTTCCTTACAGATATTTATGTATTATAACTTCAGCTTAATAATTAACTGTTGCTAAGGGAAACATTTATTTCATTGCTTGGAGTCTACCATGGACACTTTGGAGTTAGATAATTTCGTGAATACTGCTGTTCTGCAGAAGAAATTCAATGTCTTTATTCAAAAGGTTTTGTCTTATCATTTTTCAGAAATCTATTTCAAAATATAACTGCTGAGAAAAATTTTACTTAAAGGTGTTTTGGATTGTGCTAAGTTGAAGAGCACCCAGAGATTCTTTGTGAAAGGTACTATTAGGATTGTACTGCAGTGCTGCTATAACTCAGCTGGACTTCTCAATATCCTTTTCAAGTCCCATTTCAGTATGAAACTATCATTTTTCTTTTTTTTTTTAGCAATATTAAGACATTTCATGTTGTATCTGAGTAGAGACTTCAAGCTGCTATGTGTACTTAAATAACAAAAGTAGGTAAATTGTTCAGTTTTGTGACCAATGACGTTTATTTGTAGAAGTGCCAAAACAAGTTTTATTTTAAAAGAGACAGAGGATACTACTGTGTATAAATATCTAAGATTCAATTATCTTTTCAGAATTCAAAACTCCCTGAAATCAAGTGGGTTTTTAATTATCTATTTATTTTCTTCAAGCAGTTATCAGGTAAAAAATATTTCTGTCATCTATTTTAAAAATAATATTATCTGCTTAATGTGTCCATGTCACCTAAAACAAACAAAAAATATATTTATGTATTTTTGTATGATTTAGATGTGTGTTTATCCCCTTCTTGAATACAGTAAGTTACTGACAAACACATCAGGATGATTTACCTTTCAATCTTGGTTTCATTTTAGGAGATAAATTTATTTGTTGCAGCTCCTCAGTGGCCATGTAGTTTTCTTTTGGTTTGGGTTTTTTTTGCATCTTGAGCTATTTGTAATATTATTAATTAAATAAGCATATTTAAATTATAAAAAATATGTCAAAAATAGAATTAAGAGATTCATCTGAAGACCCATGGACTGAGGAAAGAACATTGTGTCCAATCTGTGATCTGTGAAACTCAAGCATAAGAGGGTTGATATGAGAAATTTACAAAAAAGGTGTCTTCAGAAATAAATCCCTACTTATTAATCTGATCATATATAGAATTGTTACCTTAGTGATCAAAGAGTGAGAGAAAAACTTTGAAGTCTATTTTGCTATCCAACATAAAGTATTTCTGTTTTCAGCACCTGATTTTCTGTTCTAGCACAAAATGCTCTTGCAAATACTCATACCAAACATATAGTTTCCCTATTTATACCACCCTGTGTTTAGTCTTTAACTTAAACAATTCCTTTAAGATCTCCATTACTGAAGGTTACCTTCCCCTCTGTCTTTCCTGATCTCTTTCAAAAGCCCTGTACCCTGTAGGTTCATCAGCCATCCCTCTTAGCCTACTGCTGCTTTACCTGCAGATAGCTGCAGTGCTTTTTGGAAGCTTCTACTCACACCTGCAACAGTCAGAAGGAAATACTGCTAAAAAGGATTGTGAAACCTCACTCATTTTGCATGTATAACCTGAAGAGAAATTCCTACTGCTGAGAAAAAAAGGTGTTAGTTGTTTTTATTTCAACAATATTCTCCTCTGAGGTCCCCTGTATTATCTGAATTATTGCACTGTATATAACACTAAAAGGAGCACATGGGGGTGTGGTGGTGTTCAGTTGTGGGTTTGGGGCTGGTGTTGGTGTTGCTTTGAAAAAAAAAGAGGAATTTTCTTTGTTTTCCAGTTTATCCAAATTAAGGGATAACTGCAATCACAGAAGAACTTCTAGATCTCAGCTTTCATATGTGACTACAGGTCCTTGGAGTTGTCTGTTTGGGTCTTGATTTACTGTACAAAATCATAGAATGGTAGAACTGCATAGGTTGAAAAATACCTTTGAAATCATTGAGTCCAACCATTAACCCAGCACAACCAAGTCCATCCCACCACTAAACCATGTCCCTAAGTGCCACATCTACACATCTGTTAAGTGCCTCCATGAATGGTAACTCCACCACTTCCCTGGGCAGCCTGTTCCAATGCTCAATAATGCTTTTGGTGAAGAAATGTTTCATAATATGCAAACTAAACCTTCCCTGTTGCAACTTGAGGCCATTCCCTGTTGTTTAACTGCTTGTTTGATGGGAACTGACCCCCATCTCACTGACCTTCTTTCACGTAGTTGTAGAGAGTGATAAGGTCCCAACCTTGATCCTCTTTTTCTCCGGGCCAAACAACCTCAGAATCCTTAGTCACTACTCATAACACTTGTGCTCCAGACCCTTCCCCAGCTCTGTTGCCCTTCTCTGGACTTGCTCCAGCACCTCAATGCCCTTCTTGTAGTGAGTGACTCAAAACTCAACACTGGATTCAAGGTGTGGCCTCACTGGTGCTGAGTACAAGGGGATTATCACTGCCCTAGTCCGACTAGCCACACTATTGCTGATACAGGCCAGGATGTCATTGGCCTTCTTGGCCACCTGGGTACACTGCTGGCTCTTGTTCAGCCAGCCCCAGGTCCTTTTCTGCTGGGTTGCTTCCCAGCCACTCTGCTCCCAGCCTGTAGTGCTGCATGGGGTTTTTGTGGCCCAAGTCCAGGACCCAGCACTAGACCGTGTTTGACCTCCTTGGCCTTGACCCATGGATCCAGCCTGCCAAGATCCCTCTGCAGAGCCTTCCTGCCCTCCAGCAGATCAATACTTCCACCCAGCTAGGTGTCATCTGCAAACTGACCGAGGGAGAACTTGATCCCCTCATTCAGGTTGTTGATGAAGATATTAAACTGGATTGGCCCAAATACTAAGGCCTGGGGAACACCACTTGTGACAGGCTACCAACTGGATTTAACTCTATTCACCACCATTCTCTGGACCTAGCAATTTAGCCAATTTTTTACCTGGTAAATAGTGCACCTGTCCAAGCCATGAGCAGCCACTTTTTCCAGGAAAATGCTATGGAATATGGCATCAAATATTTTACTGAAGTCCAGATAGACAACACCCTCAACCCCAATCTACTAAGCATTTCACGTTTCCATAGAAGGAGATCAGGTTGGTCAAGCAGAACCTGCCTTTTCATAAACCCATATACCATCTGGAACCATTATTTGCTTTGGAGTCTTTTTCCTTCAAAATACCATTTAGTTTGTACTTAGAGATGATATCTATTGGAGCTCTCTTTGACTGCTTCCCTTTGAAAATCGGTATCAATAGGGGTGGCAGAATGAGGACCGTCATTATCTAGATTTCTCTCCATAGCCTGCTGTCTGATTATAGATAACAGGAGTAAACATCCACTTAATTACTAAGTATATTGCAGCTAAAGCTGTCTGGTAACTATAGTTATAAATAGATTCTAGCATATAATTTCATTCCTATTCATGACCTCTTTTGTTTGCTTATTGACGAACATTTGGTTGAATTAAATTGATTTGCAAGCATGTTTGTGATAAGTACACATGTTGCACATGGAAACCCAAACAAATATTTGGAAGATATGACACTTCAGAAAAGATCTTTTATGATCACTTAAGGTTAGCCTCTTTCTCCTCAACCAAGTTCTATTAGTTTTTATACTGTAAAATACTGGTGCCGAAGTAATGTCATGGTTTAGCCCATTCCCCCAGTATTGGGGTAAAAAATGGTTAATTCCAGGTGAAATTCCGGCCAAGTAGCCGATCAAAGACTTTTGTGACGTCTCTATGAATGACATATTTAACAAACCAGAAAAGAAACATGTGGCACAGAAGAAATTAAGGAGTTAATGTGGCGGCACACCCCGGCCCGGCTGGGCCCGGGCGTGCGGCCGTCCCGGGGCCTGGCCTGGCCTGAGGAGGGCAGGGATAACTTGAAACCAAAACTAATCACCTAGGAGCCACATGCAACAAACTGCAGAAGAATTACAGCCACAAAATGATAAAGAAGCCAGTGAACTCTCCATTGAGGAGCCAAGCCCCTCACGACCT
>VXAY01003110.1:926691-952722 GCA_013399855.1 Oxyruncus cristatus | reverse complement strand
GCAGAAAGTCAGAAGAATTCCAGAGAGTGAGAGAAGAAACTACCTGGAGCAGCAGAGCATAGCACCGGAGAGTGTTCTTGGGTATGGACTGAGCCAAAAGAAACCCAGAACCCCTGTGATCTGGGGAGGGGTGGTGACTCTTAGGAAACCCCCCGAAATTGCTCGTGGAAGGAACCTCCACGGAGACCTATACTCTGTGGTCACAACATGGTGATACGAGTGTTCCCTCAAAGCCCATTGTAAACACTCAGTAGCCGTAGGTAAGTGGCTAGAGGTGGGAGGCAGACTCCCCTGCCTTCCAGTGGAGAGAGAGAGAGATATTTTCTAGCTGCGGTGATTTGGAACTGTTACCTTAAAGACTTTTTCTTCTCCTTCTTCCTCTAGACTGTTTTTGAAGAAAAGAAGGAGGGGTGGTATTTGTAAATAAGTTTGTTATTATAAGAAAACTAGTTAGAGTTGTTGTGTATATAAATATTCACTTAGTTCTTATTGTGTAGCAATACATTTTATTATTAATCCCCATGTCAAGAAATTTGTTTTGTCTATGTGAACTTTTCTTACCTATTAGCAAAATTTATAAGTTGATAAAAAACGTGCAGAAATCACAGGGCTAAACTGTTGACAAGTAACTTAAATGTCATTATGCACACATTTTTAACTTGAAAATGTAACTGTAAAACTGTAACCTTTTCTCCCCTTCTATTGTAATTCTTCCTTCTCTATCTCCCTTACCCATTCCAAACAGCCTTAAGGAATTTTACTTTGAATAACTCAGATAACAAAAAGCAAAGATCTGATTTGAACAGAGCATGTGCTTACCTTCTGTTTTTAAATCCACAATCTAAAAATTCAGGGTGATGCTGCATAGAAATGTCTTTGAAATCATGTGTTATGGATTAACAAACTAAACAGTACAACCAAACCAAAAAAAAAGTGTAACCATGTGGTTACA
The DNA here is from genome assembly GCA_013399855.1 of Oxyruncus cristatus. NCBI lineage: Eukaryota > Metazoa > Chordata > Aves > Passeriformes > Cotingidae > Oxyruncus > Oxyruncus cristatus. Next base: position 951,770 of record VXAY01003110.1, on the reverse strand, counting down.
CTTATGGTCGCCGATGTGTTTTCTGAAGAATCCAAGGTCATAAGAATATTGCAACTCTGACACATTTCTAGTTCAATACAAGTTCTTCAGAGTTTGTCCACATGGAAAATTTACTGACATTATTTTCACTGCTATAGTTACACTGATCTAATTCTTCCTGCAGATGCCTTTTTTATAATAAGTACCATGAGAGGGAGCTATAAATGCATTGGTATGGTTACAATACTATTTTCCCCCCATAGATCTTTCTGGTTTAATCTTTGATGCAGAACATAATTTCTATAACCATTCCACAGACACAGATGTCATGACTTACCAGAATAAAACTAGCACAGCTGGGAAACAAACTGAAAGCTCTAGTTTAATCATCACTGTCTCTGCATGTACTTAAGGATTACAGCTATATTAGTATATTACATTGCCTGAGAAAATAAGTAGAACAAGTTTATCTATGCAAGTAGGTTGTTAGAGATACTACTTGCATCAATTTGGCCCATGATAACCACCAATCTTCCCAAACAATTCCCAGCTGTGATTCAGGAGTTAAAACGTATCTTTGGACCTGTTTCTGCCCTTCAAGATTATCCAAGTGTCCTTGTGACTCCACATACTATACCTCCATGCACTCATTCATTCTGTTATATTGCTCTACAGTAACACTGGATGAGCACTTAGAGGATCATTCCACGTATTTCCACTGTTAAGAGTGCAGAGCAGTTTTTTATTTTCACAGCTGGGTGGAGTTGCAGAGGAAGGCAACCTCAGACTCAAGGAAAGCACACTGCAATTGTCTGTGAGGAGGTTTTCCACGAATAGACTGGATGCAGCTTTGGATGGGCAGTTCATAATTGAGTCTTTTCTGTCTTTCTGCTTTTTTCCTGTCTCTTACCTAAGTTCATGACATCCCTTGAAGTGCAGGCATGGAAAATTCCCATTTTTATGGTTTCCTTTGCCTGGAATATGAAGTGAGGTAAATAGTTGCATTCATTTAAATGGAGGAGGAGATTTGGGTGTTGTGATTTTGTATGTTGGTTAGCAGACACACAAAGTAGAAGTCAATGTGGTAATTGTAAACTGGGGAGAGACAGATTTTTCCCAAAGCCCTTGTATCACAACGATAGGAAAGTAAAAATTGTATAAGAATGCCCATCTGTATCAAGGGGAACAGCACTTCAGATTCTTAATATGGAGGTGCAAGAAAAGTCTGACTCAGCATGTACAAACTGCAAGTATAGAGTACAGACAGCTTGAAACAGTGTAATCTAGAAACTGTTCAGGTGAGTGTAGGTGGTGGGTTCCCAGGGCTCATCCAGAAAGTCTGTGTGTGAGAATACAGTGGAGGGAGGTGAAGAACAGGCTAGAACAGCTGGGAGGTGGCTCTGATCTAGCAGAATGAATGTTACACCTCATCAGATGGTCTGTGTTAACAGGCAGATGGTGTGCAATGGAGAGGGAGGGGTGGTTGGAAGTAAATGGTCCATATTATATGATTGACTCGAGAGGGAGTGCCTATTATAGATTTTTGGGTTGGTTAGTTTGTCTGTTTCTTCTGGGGTTTAGGTTTTTTTTTTTTTTTATGTCAAAGGAACTGATGTACAGCAAGAAAATGTGTTGGTGCCTTATAGAGAGTGGGAGAGAATCCAATCTATTTTTAAAACCTGCTTTGTGGTATGGCTGATAGAATATTGCTGCAATCTTCATAAATATTTTGATAGAAAAGCCCTGAACTGGATGGGGGCAGTGAAGTCAGACAAGATGTACATGAGCTAAAGGACACAATCCTGCTGTGAATCCTCCTTTTGAAATAGCTTGCCTGCATCCTCATGCAGATGTATAAGATGTTCCAGATCAAAGATGATTTCACAACACTGAGCATGCTGATGTCCAGCCTGTCCCTCATAGTTTTCTATATCAAAATCAGCAGGCCAAACACTTGAGTGAGATGCTACAGGACCAGAGGTCCTTATCCAAACACAGGTTTTGTAGTTATAGTAGGATGGCTGCAAGTTGCAGACAGAACCAACCAGAGCATGTGGTGATCCTTCAGTGATGGTCTAATAACAGCCTTAAGGATGCGTGACTGGAAGATGTTAGTTGCTGTAGGAATTCTGCAGAGGCCTGTGACTGCAGAGACGGAGGGAAGGAGTATGTATTTTCAGTGGGTTTTGCAGTGTGCCCATTTAGAAAACTCTTGCGCTGCTGAGATTCTGTAATGCCTTCACGCTAGGTTTGTTTGGCACTGTTGAAACTGTGAACATGCACCAGTCATGTGCAACAGATAGATGATCTGTTTGATAGTCTTTGTGCCACCTGACATAATTCTATCTGCTAGAGACTTTTTGACCCCAAACTGTTTTCCTGTTGACTGGGAAAAGTCACAGGAGTTTCTCTCATTTTTATCACAGAGATGCAGGATATCTGAAAAGACAGGTTTACACATACTATCAAAGCAGAGTTTACACAGTAACACTTTCCCATTAAACCACAGCTTTTGCATGCACAAGGGAAAATCCTGATTTTGCAAAGAATACAAATGACAAGATGTTGAAGATGAGAAGAAATTGGACAGCTTTTGAGACAGTACTAGAGGAGGAACAGTCAGTTTAAAGTATTAGGTAATTAATACAGTAATACACTGGAGGAATATTGCCCTGAAAATTAATGGGTAGTCCAAATGTTGATGAAGCATTCCTTACACAAGGTCGTCACAAAGAGACTATTGTGCATGAGTCCATTCCCACTGAAGTCTGTTTTGTGGGCAGACTTCAGAAGCACCTAGCTTGCAACTGACAGAAGCTGAAACTCTGCAGATATACATGACAAACACTGCGGCTGGACACCTTCTGAGTAAGCATTTTGTTTCTATCAAAGTGAAGCCTGATGTTAGAGGTGTGGACCTTTCCCCTTCAGCAGTAATTCTGTTCTGATTAGCATTTTCAATCAAAATATTGTGCTTTGAATACATGTTTTATGTTCTATGTCTACATGCAGTATCTCTCAGGTGACAATTTGAACTGTTAAATATTTGAGATTATGAGGGAAGCACTGGAACTCAAAACTAAAAAGTATTATCTTTTATTTTAAAAATAAATTATTTTGATATCTGGTCTTGTGAAGGATTAAAAATTATTGTTTCTAATGCAGTGTATTCCTGGAAATCAATCGTATATATCAAATATATGAGGACTTTGTTAATGTGACTTGGTTTTTAAAAAAAAAAAAATGATTGATGATTTCTACTGAAAAAGAAATTAACTCGGTTGCCTTGTAGCTCCCTCTGTTCTATATGAGATGTTGTCATTGAAATGTTATTATTCAGAACTGAGAAATATTGTGGAGACCTACTGCCTAAGGCTGTGAGGAAGTAGAATGAAGGCTGTTTAATTGAACCCGCTAACAATAATGTTGACTATTCATGTGAAACAGAGGTGCATAATCAGAGGACCTGGGAGAGAGGCAATATATTAATTCTCAGTCCTGGTATAAAGAAGCTCCAGACACAGCCATTCTTTTGGCGTTTTTGTTTCGTTTCTTTTTGGTTTTTTTTTTTTTAGTGGAACATTACTTTTCACTGTATGGAGAAAGTAGACTAGTAGACATGTAGTGGAGGAAAATTCTCTTTGAGATTCCTGCAGAAAAAGAAAACCAAAACCTTTCTTATTTTTCTTTAAAAACTATAAAGTAGCAGGTCTCACTGATGTATAGCATCTTCCATCCATCCTCTAGCCAGTGTGGCTGCTCAATACAACCTGTAAATCCTGCAAGTATAGGCAGGGTCCATCAAGCATCGAACCATGTCTAAAGGTTCTATTTCTAGAGTGTGTGGGAGCAATCACATCCATAAGTACATTGTGATGTGAATAAACTTACACAGCTGAACAATGCACAGTCTCAGTCTTTGGCTGCAAAGGAAGTGAAGGCTGAAGTGTCAGGCTCAGCTCCTGCAAACTCAAAAGTATTAAGGTAGGCTGGGACTGTGCCGGGAGGTATAGCAACGCCTGAATTCTGACTGATCCTTCTCTTTGATGGCACACAGGTGTTTCACGTACAGGCACCTTGCCTTTCACTTTGAAAGCTACCAGCTCATGGTGATTGGTTCTCAGCTTTTTCACCCCTACTTCTAACGAGAAGAGAGTTTAATGGGAAGGAAGTAAGTGGCATCTGAGGACTGCAATGTGATATACACTGTACAGTACATGACTAAACTTCTGTGTTTGTTAAGTTTTACCAGACTAAATTAGCCCTCTATAACCTCCCGGCGACAGTGTCTTTCAAAGCAAAGGGTAGTCAGTAGTCAGCCATCTTGATGCACATGCTGGACATATTGTGGTTTTCATGGCAACAACACAACAGTTGAAACAAAAATGTATACACGTGTTCTGTATGGGGTGTGCGTGTGTTTGTGCATGTGTGTATGCGTTAACTTGCTATTCACACACTATACCTGTCCCACTTAGTAAATAAAACTTGGATTTTTTGTTACTGAGAGCTGTGGTTTTGTTTCTGTGCCTGCCTCACCCTGTGTTTCACCATGATATAAAGTTTCCAAGTACATGATAAAGCCATAGTACATCAGAGAATCATGGGAATATGCTGTCCTCCATTAGACTATGATTTGAGTTTCACCACAGCCAAGAAAAGAAAGTGAAGTATTTTGTATAGAATTGCACATAATTGTGACAGAAGTGGATGAAGGAATGTTGGTGTTCTTTCATCAGAATTTTTAGTCCTTAAGACATGAAGTTTTATTTCATGTACTTACATTTTCAACAACCCCCTTTTTTTTTTTTTTCAGTTGTTACTTGACAAATTTGTTTGAGAAAAAAAATTGCAAAATGTATTTTGTTGGTGTGGTCTGAAGTCCCATATGTCAGGATCAATCTCTTTTCTCTGCAGGTATCTGATACGTTTCATACCAGTATTGTATCTGTTAATTTAAAACATTTTCAAGGCAGACATTGAAAGAAGAGAGAACATTTGCTTTACAATGCTGTAATTAAGTGTCAGTCTCATGAGTTTTATCGGATTGTCTGAAACCATAAACCCTTCATTACTTCTACTATCAGTGTTGCTAAGAACATCATGAACCTAAACCTTCTTATTCTGTTTCTGTTTGCTGGTATGTTCCATAATTACTGTTGATTCTCTTAATAATAGCATAGCCTAACTATTAAGGCAAAAGAAATTTTCAATGGCAATGTGTTTAATCTATATGAAACAGGACATAACAAAGAAAAAAAGAACAGAAAGGTAGAGAAATTCTCTCATCTATGTAATCTTTTCAGTGTAAAATCAGAAAAAAATATCTAGATTAAAACTACATAAGGATAAGCAACAGAGCAATAAGCATGAAATATGACCTATAAGGATCTTGCGAGATTAAAATCTTGTAATCAGAGCTATAATTCTGTCTTGACAGCTCGTGTTTCGAGCTCTCTTCTGCCACAATCTTTGAACCAATAGGAATAGGTAGAGGAAATCTTTTTAGACTTTAAAACTCACAAACAAACAAACAAACACCTGAAAAGTGATCTCTACTGGAACCTTCACAGTCTGCCTGGAAGATTTTATCTACAAACAGTGCTTCTTGCTTGAAGATTCTCCTTCCAAAAACAAATGGATAATTGTCTAGTTTGTATTGCGTGACAATAATTTTGATGTTTCCTTCCTTCCAAACTGTTGGAACTTTTCTCTGGAAACCAGAACATCTTCCCCGCACTGCAAATGGTAACTGATACATGCAACTTTCATTGTTTTTCATCTTCATTCTAATTCTGTGCTTCCAGATTCTGCTTTTTTGTCTCAGTTTTCCTGTTGGGTGCAAAAGTGGTTCAATAACACAGATTAAATTTCACTCATATTGATTACTGCCTCTCAGTTCCTTTTGATTCCACCTTTCCCCTGCCTTTCCTGTGTACCAGTATTACACATCTGCAAAGCAGTGCCCAGAGATTTCTCTTTCCCCCAATCACCATCTACAAGACAGGATTTGTGTACCTAGGTAACAATCCCATGACAAAGTACATGTGGCATGAGGGGTTTCAAAGTGCTAGAGAGGCTCCAGCTGTCCCCTACAGGCATCAAAAGGGGCCTCCTAGAAAGAAAATACTTCCTTGTAGCAGCATAACTTCTCCACTCTGATGCAACTCAGTCTGCTTTTATTTACTTCACACAACCCTGAACAAGTGGTTTGATAGACAGTCTCATTCTCCTAGTTTCAACAAAACTGATCACTTCTCAGTGTGAAGTCTGCTTCGTGATATTCAATATTTATCTACATATATCCTCTGGCTTTAATATCCTTTTTAATAATAATTATATTGAACTCTGATTTAAATATGCTAGAAAGTAAGGAAAAGTATTAGGAGTTTTAGATTCAGTGTTAGTTGTGTATGTGTGGATACAAAGACATTGCAAATATTTAGATATAAGAATGGAACGTATGCTTTCCAGGCCTTTGGAAAAAGCCCTTACTGCAGAGGTCTCCAACAGTATCCTGGTCAGTATTTACAGGAACAGAACCAGAACATCAAGAGATACGGTCTATCTGCCAAGCACTTGTGACCCATACCTAGGTACTGCAACCTCGCTTCCTCCTTCTCCAGCCATGCATTACAGGAAGGACATACATTAACTACAACGAGTGCAGCAAAGGTCACTGTTTTTGCAGGGTCCTGGAGCACCCAGCTTTTCAGGAGAGGCTGAGGGACCAGATCTGGAGAAGAGTTCAGGGAAAACTAATGGCAGCCTGCAAAAGCCTACAAATCATAATCAAGAAGATGGATCATGGCTCTTCACAACAGTAAATGGTGGGAGGACAAGAAACAAGAAATGTGAGTTGAGACAAGAGAAAAGTCTCACACTGGATAGAAGGAAAAACTTTTTCACTCGGAGAATAGTCAAGCACAAGAGCAGGGTGTAAATTATTCCCAAAGATGAAATTGCATTGTTTTACATAATGAAGACACCTTGCAACTGAAGTTCTTCAGCTTCACCAAAAATCTATCCTGTTTTCTGGTTATGTTTTTCTTTTTCTTTTTAAACTGTTACATAATGGTCACTTTTTACCTATTCTGCCATGTGGCCTGAGGATAATTTTTTATTTGTCTGTTTTAAAGGGATTTTTTTCCAAAATTAAAAGCACTTTCTCCATCTGAGATTTCATCAGGTCCAAAGCAGGGGAAGGATTTTGTACCTGCTTTAATATTCCAAGATTTTCTGTCCTGAGTGACTTTGGAGCTTGTGATTCCTAAGTGTGGAACCTTACATTTGTCCCTACATAGTTTCAGCTGCTTTTTTGGAAGAGTTCTCCAGTTTTTCCTGTCCTGTCTTGCTGAATTCTATTTCTCTCCTTCATGAAGGGAGAGAATATGCTGAGCTGTACAAGACTGGCTGTACAAGACTGGTTGTGTTTAAGCAGAAAAGTAGTGTCAGGGTATTAGATTTAATAGAATAGATATATTGAAAATCTACTCCCTTGTTTCATGATTTGTAGCCTGAAAGAATAAACATTCAATAATTTAAGCACCAGTAAATGAGTCAATAATTATGAACTCATTCACAGAGTAGTCCCAGTTTACTTCTAATGCTTGTCATTTTTTAATATTTCCTAGGTAATGCAGAAAACTGTTTTGCACACAAACTTATGTTAAAATTGGGTTTGTCTTTTGGAAATTTTCAGATTTTGGGGCACTTAAAAGCTGCCAGATTTTTATTTCTGTTTTATATTTCGGTAACAGAAAAAAGTTAAATAGGAATATAAGGGCACCTTGATCAGTAATGAATCTTGGCCTGGCTCTTATGTTGAGAATTTTCTGGTATAGCAAGCAATGTGTGAGTGACAGTATTCACAAACAAAACTGACTTGTGGTTTTTACCTTATTACAGAATCACAGAATCACGGGATATGCTGAGTTTGAAGGGACCCACAAGGATCATCAAGTCCAGCTCCTGGTCTGGCACAGGACCATCCCCAAGAGTCACACCATGTGCACTAGAGTATCATCCAAAGTCTTCTTGACCTTTGTAGGGCTTAGTGCTGTGACCACTTCCCTGGGGAGCCTGTTCCAATGTCCATCCACCTTCTGGGTGAAGATCCTCTTTTTGATATCTAACCTAAACCTTCCTTGACACAACTTCAGACCATTCCCTTGGGTCCTGTCACCAATCATCACAGAGAAGAGAGCGGTGCCCGCCCTGCCTCTTCCCCTCATGAGGAAGTTGTAAATTGCAATGAGGTCTCCCCTCAGTCTGTTCTTCTCCAGGCAGAACAGACCAAGTGACCTCAGCCACTCCACATATGGCTTCCTTTCCAGGTCCTTCACCATCTTCATTGCCCTCCTTTGGATGACCTCTAAGAGCTTAATATCTTTCTTATACTGTGGTGCCCAAAACTGCACACAATACTCAAGGTGAGGCCACATCAGTGCAGAGCAGAGTGGGACAATCTCCTCCCTTAACCAGTTGGCAATGTTTTGTTTGATGCCCCCCAGGACACAGTTGGCCCTCCTGGCTGCCAGGGCACTGCTGACTCATATTCAACTTGCCATTGACCAGGACCCCCAGGTCCCTTTCCATGGCACTGCTTTCCAGCATCTCATTCCCTAGTCTGTCCATACATCTGAGCTTGCAACATCTCAGGTGCAGAATCCAACATTTTCCCTTGTTGAACTTCATATGGTTGGTGATTGCTCAGTCCTCTAATTTGTCAAGGTCTTTCTGCAGGGCCTCTCTGCCTTTGAGGGAGTCAACAGCTCCTCCCAGTTTTGAGTCATCTGCAAACTTTCTTGGTATCCCTTCAAGTCCTGTGTCCAAGTTATTTATGAAGATGTTGAGGAGCACAGGGCCCAAGATGTAGCCCCATGGAACCCCACTAGTGACAGGTTGCCAGTCTGATGTTACCCCGCTCACTATTACCCTCTGTGTTCAACCCTTGAGCCAATTGCTCACCCACCACATGATGTGTTTATCCAGCTGTATCCTGGACAGTTTGTCCAGAAGGATCCTGTGAGAAACAGTATCAAAAGCTTTACTGAAATCCAAAGATTATATCGACTGGCTTCTGTTGATCAGCTAGGTGGGTTACCTTGTCATAAGAAGAAATCAGGTTTGATAAGCAGGATTTTTTCTCTTGAAGCCATGCTGGCTGTGACAGATGACAGCGATGTCTTTCAGGTGTTTTTCAATACCTCTTAAAATAATCTTCCCCATAACTTTACCAGGCACTGAAATGAGATTGACAGGCCTGTAGTTTCTGGGGTCCTCCTTACCCTTCTTGAAAACTGGGACACCATTCGCCAGCTTCCAGTCAGCTGGGACCTCTCTGGATTCCCAAGGCTGCTCAAAAATCATCAAAAGAGGTTTTGCAATTACACCAGCCAGCTCTTTGAGAATTCTGGCGTGAATCCATCAGGCCCCATAGACTTGTAGGGATCCAGCTGGAGCAACAGATCCTACGCAACTTCAGGGTCAACTGGGAGTCGATTATTGTCACTGTTTACCTTATAAGTACTTAGTATTTTATTGTTTGATGGACTGATAACTTCTTTTTACATATAACTTTATGATATTAACTTGTTGAAAGCATTCATTCTCTGTAGCATAAAATACTTCTTAGATATTTAATTAGGAAGCATAAAGGCAATACAATTGTTGAACTTTTTTACTTTGCCTATGGATGTTTTAGAAATGCTGATGTATAAATACTAGTATTTGCCTTTCTTTAAGAGCCATGGTGAATATTCAGTCTCCAAACCCTGAGAACTTCCTAAAGCAACATTATTTCTGTTATCATTGAACTTCTGTGACACCCTACTGAGAAGGTTGTGATTAGTACTTTTCTGGGAAATTACACAAGTGAGAGTCTACTTCATTCCTTGTGCTGTTTTCTTGCTAACATTTGTGAATTTGAGTGCTGAATTTAGTACAGCTGCATCAAAGCTAGAGTGAAGAAATTGTATTTCTGGAAGATGTAGTTGCACAGAAATAAGTGGTAACTTTTCACCTGAAGGAAATGGACTAAATGTGAAATATTTACTTGGGAACTTTAAGCATTCCAGATGAATAAAGGATATTTACCCTAAACAGAAATAAATCAAATTGTTGAAACTAAAGAAAGAAAAATACTGAATGCCTGTGTATTGGTTATTTTAAGTAAGGTAGTTTTTTACATAATCTTGCAACCACATCTTCTTTGGCAAAGTTTATGCCTATGGTATGTTTTTATTCACTTGTGTGTATGCAGTCTGTTCTTTTGGGCAAACGGAAAAGCAGAATGGTACGTATTATATGTAGCAACCTAGCCTTCTTTCTTTTGTGGAGGTAATGGTCTTCATCTAGGAAGTCATCTGTACTGTGACCTTTTCAGAGTGCAAGCCTTTTCATCTTGTCATAAGCAACATCTTCCCCAGTGGTACCCATGAGAACAGTGCCTGGGGAAGGGTGCCCTTTCCTTCCTAGTGCAGATTACCTTTTAAAACCTTTTTGTACCTTTCCTTCTGATGCTTACACACATGTGTTTCATTCGTTCTGCATCCATATAAACCTTGCTGTTTCTGTTATAAATTTGTGGAAATTAGGTGTGCAAATATTAACATTTTCTCCGGACTTGTTGCCATAAAGCTTCAGAAGAAACCAGAGTTCTGTGTCTGCTCTTCAATTATCAGTATTTGATGGTTGCTGTTAGCCCATCCTAATGGCTCATTAAATTCCATGTTTGAATAATGATATGCAAGAAGAACACCCTGAAGAGTGGGTATATTTGTGAAGAACAGGAGATCTCTTCAGCTTTAGGCTTCAGTTAGAACTTCCTTGGGGCTTCTCAGTGCTTACGGGTGCTCCGTGTGTCAAGGTTTAGCCCCTGTGCTTTCTGCACAGTTTTTATCAACCCATAAATTTTGCTAATAAGTAAGAAGGGAGTTCACATAGACAAAACAGATCTCCTTGAAATGGGAATTAATATTAAAATTTATTGCTACACAACAAGGACTAAGAGAAATACTTATATACACGACAACTCTAACTAGTTTTCCTATAATAACAAACTTACATATGTACAAGTACCACCCCCCTCCTTCTCTTCCTCAAAAACTGTCCAGAGAAAGAAGGAGAAGGGAAAAAAAAGTCTTTAAGGTAACAGTTCTACATCACCACAGCTCAAAAATCTCTCTTTCTCTCCACTGGAATGCAGGGGAGTCTGGTCTGCCTCCCACCTCTAGCTGTTTGTCCACAGCTGCTGAGAGTTTACCATGTCATCACTACGGGGTCCAGGCTCCGTGGAGGTTTCTTCCACAAGGAGTTTCAGGGGGGTTTCCTTAGACTCACCACCACTCACTGGGATCACAGGGGTTCTGGGTTTCTTTTGGCTCAGTCCACACCCAAGAACACTTTCTGATGCTGTGCTTCTGCTGCTTCAAGTAGCCTTCCCTTTTGCTCTCTGGAATTCTTCTGACTTTCTACTTTTGACCAGACACCCAATCTTGGCTCTCGGCTGCGGCTGGTTACTCCAACTTCACCACCGCTCCTCCATTTGCAATGAAAGGGGTCATTCTGCCATCAAACCCGGTCTAAGAATCCCACCGGGCCCCCGGGTATAGGGGCTTAGTGTTTGGTTCAGCTTTTGGAAAAAGTCCCAAGGTCACCAGGGGCTCGGCCCCTCAAAGGAGAATTCACTCAGCTTCTCTACCATTCTGTGGCTGTAATTCCTCTGCAACTTGCTACATACAGCTTTCAGGTGATCCAGTCTTGGCCTCAAGCCATCTCTGCCCTCCCCAGGCTATCCAGGCCTCCAGGGGGAGAACCCACACAAAAGTTTCTTCACTCCAAATCATTTCCACAGGTGGCAAGGGTTTTAGTCTTTTAAGTCTTTTCCGCTGCTAGAGGGGGAGAAGGGGGGCTTACCCGTGTTTCTGCTTTCCCCCTCCTTTTCCACTGACCTTGGAGTTTCTGTCTTATCTCAGGTTCTTCTCTGCTCTCCGCCGGCATAAGTTTCTTCTGTAATGTCTCAGCTGAGCAGCTTTTCTCTGGAGTTTCCTCTCCACTCTGCTACATGTCTCGGCCAGAGGTTTCAGTGCCATACCTGCCCCCGGCCCAAGGCCAGGGGAGGAGGGGGCTAGGCCCCCACTTGGGAGAAGCCTTGTCTTTCCCTCACTCCATGGCTCCGAATTTCTTCTGCGCCACACACAACACCCACTTTCTTTTCCGGTTTGTGTTAAATATGTCATTCGTAGAGATGTCACAAAAGTCTCTGATTGTCTACTTAGCTGGAATTTCACCTGGAATCAACCATCTTCTACTCTAATACTGAGGGGAATGGGCTAAACCAGGACACCGTGCCAATGGAGTAGATTATCAATACTCTAAAGATTAGCAAATGTTCTAAATGCAGCAACTTATTTGGGGACTTAAATAATTAGGCTTCAATATGATATTGTACCAGGGAAACCCAAGAAAAGAAACAAAACAGGTTGTTTTAACAGGTTTTTGAAGTACTGAAACCATGAGTATTTTCTACATTCTATATTTAACAGAGTGTAAATCAAAATAAACATCCATCATTAATAAGTTACTCATGGTGTCTGAGCTGACTCATAGACAACCTACAATACAAATTTACTTTAGATTTTACATCAAATTAAGGAGAGGAGAACTCTTTTTTGACTGTAAATTTTGATCAAAACCATAATTCAATAAACCACAGTTATGCAAGCCTTGAGAATCCTTTCAGAGCTCTGTCTTTATGTGACCAAACACATTGATGTGGCTAGTTACTGCTGCATTGAAAATTTAGCATGTTGTGTTGCTGTCAGAATCCTGCAAGTATAATGGCATTTCTCTTTAGAGCAAGAAACTGACGTGCTGTTGGCTTCCACACAGTCTCTCAGGGCTGGTCACATTTCGAGCTTACATACTATTATTCAGGGCTGTTAAAATTTGGACATGTTTGGCTGAGATTGTAAGAAATGATTGAGACCTTGGTTAATAGCATTGCAGTCTGAAGAAAGGTCCTTGTAAGCAAGCAGGCACTGCTTCCGCCACAGGGAATCAAGCATGGAGATGGGATGGGTTTAGTAAGACTTAGGGCTGCCATAAGGACTTTGGGCAGTCAATGGATATAACTCGGCAGGAAGTGATTTGACAAAGAGTTAAAAATTGTAGCACTGAATGTCAAACCTGGTACTGCAGGACCAGTGTTTCATGGAATGTAGTTTCAAGGGGAACTTGAGAATTATTAGAGTGAGCTTCTGAAAAGCAGATGGCCTTACAGTAAAATTTGTAAGCTACATTGATCCAGGGAAGAATCAGTAGTTAATTGGGAGCGCAATAGACTTTTGATTACCATGTCAGATACAGGTGAGAATTGCTTGGATTTTCTTTTTGCTTTAAAAGACCAGGAGGCTCCAGTTAGGTGCCCTCAGTGCAGGAACTCTCTGAGGCAAGGAAGAGATTGGTAGGCTTTTGAGTTTGCATGAGATGCCAGTTCCCATCTCACCCTCTACTGGCAGCAATACTCTGTATTCACATGCAATCCTCCTTTACACACCTTATTTTTTTTCTCTTCCCCTCAAATTATTCAGTCTTGCTCATTTGTAAAAATACTGCCCCACTCTCTCAAAAAGTAGATGAACAAACTACTATCATTCTATCCCTCTACATCTGTAGCTGGAACAGTAGTTCAGATTAGACCTTTTTTGAATAAACTACATACAATTCTTGTAATACTATATCCAGAAATACTTCTTTTTCCTCATAGTTTATTTTGGTTTTTTTATTTTTTTTTTTTTTTTTTTTGGTATGGTTATACATGTAATGTAAGCAGCAGTAATAGGATTTTAATCTATCATTGTGATAGGTTAAATGGCAGCATTATCAAATTTGAAATGTGATTAAATCTTGAAATCTCTTTTAAAAATATTAACCAGGGTGTTATGAATGTGTGCTGAATTACAAATAAATAGCACATAAATCTATCCTAAGCTGATTAATACTGTTCTCTATAAAACAGCTACTACAGAACTCTGCTATGATTAGGAATTTTCAGTCTTTCATTAACTATTTTTCAGAAGCTTCTTTTTTCTCCAAGGGGAAAAATTAATTAAGGTAATCTAAAAGAAATATACATACAGGGTTGTTTTTGGTTGTGGTTTTTTTTTTTTTATCTAACCAGATGAACAGCACTTTATAAATACAACTTTTAACATTTTAACCATTCAATACAGCAGATATCCACTTGGATGTGATCTGGAACTAACCTTGTGATTTGCTTAATTTCTACAGTACAGATAGTGATCAGGCAGTCATCAGCATGATCTTACAGAATTGATTTTCTAGACTGGAATGAGTTAAAGATATTATGTTAGCTTTTCTTGATCAGTAAGTCCCTGATAACTAAGTTATCTGTGTATATTTTATATCTGCTCTCACTGATGTAAAATGTATGATCTTAGTCTTCTTTCATTAAGTTTCAGGGCAATTGCATAGCAGCCCACAAAGGGCAAGATAATACGACATATATGGATCCTTACCTTACAACATCGCAGCTAACATCCAATTTTGTGAAGACCCTTTGACTGAGACATGCCTAAGTGCATATCTGAAATTTCTAACTGCTCAAAAATATACTTAATTGGCTTAATCAGACAAAGGTGTAAGGCAAATTGTTTCCTAACTTAAACCTATTTCAAAATATCCTTACTTTGGTTTTAAACTAAAACTTTCAAAAAATTTAATGTAATTTTTCAACAGTCTTAAAACAAATATTTGCAAGAGTTTATTTTTAGAATGGTTAGAATATTAGTGTTTTGACATTAGAGTGGTAATAGCAAGAGAAAAAATTAAAACTAAAAGCTAGGATTTGAAAAGATCAAGGTTAAAAATATGGGGGAGTTAATAACATTTTTTCAGATGTTATAATTTTTATATATACTGTTTCTTATGTTTGTTTTACCATACTTTGTGATACTGAGGCCTTCTCTGTTTTTCACTCTGTTCCTCCAGGCAAGTAGGCTGAGTGTTAGCAAGTGTCTGGGAGGGGGCACAGCCAGAACAGCTGATCCCAACTGACCAAAAGAATGTCCCATACCATGTGACATCAGGCTCAGAAAAGAAATTTGGGAAAGAAAGATAAAGCAGGGGGACATTCAGAATGATCGTGTTTGTCTTCCCAAGTCACCGATGCACATGACGGGGCCTTGCTTTCCTGAGGATGGCTGAACACCTGCCTTCCCATGGGAAGCGGTAAACAAATTCCTTGTTTAGTTTTGCTTTGCTTTGCTTGTGTGTGCAGATTTAACTTCGTCTACTAAACTCTCTTTATCTCAACTTCAAGTTTTCTCACGTTTGCCCTTGCAATTTTCTTCCTCATGCTATTAGAGGGAAGTCAGCACGTGGCTGCGTGGGGCTGTCTGTCTGCCAGAGCTAAACCACAACAGCGGTGCAATTCAACTACAGAGAAAAAAAAATATGTAATACTTCAGGTATTTGCAAATTAGTTTGGCAGAGTTATTTTCACCATAATTCTAGTTATTCCTAATTCTTGTGGAGCTGGCCATCTCTCACTTGTTATTGGAAAAAAAAATTCTAATATTTAGGTGGTGGTATATATAGTTTAATATTTATGCATGATTATTAGGAAATATAAAATTATCAGCATTCAAAAATATTTAAGGAAATTTTAGAGACGTGTGAACTCTAAGAATAAAATATTTCTGTAAATATTTTCAAACATGTTTGTATCTGCAACTGTGAGCACAAACCCTAGTAGCGTGGGATGTGGCTAAAAATTATTTATTCTATTTACCCACTATTTAAATAATTCAGAAGCAATTCCAAATAGCTTTCTCAAAATTCTTTAATTCTTAGAGTATCAGCTCTTAAAAAAAACAACAACAACAACAAAAAAAAAAAACAAAACAAAACAAAACAAAAAAACCACACAAAAAAACCCACAACAAAACCCAAAACATAATATTTTCTCAAAGCATTTGAAAAACTGCTACGGCTATGGAAATTTCAAGTAAGAATTTTAAAAAAAGATACAGTATGACCTCATTAACTATCCCATGACCAACTGCAAATCTAGAACCTGGGGAAAAAAGTGAAGTAATTTAAAATGTGTATATGATTGCTTTAACAACTCAAGCTTAAACCAACCTCTATATTCTCATGAGTTAGTCTTCTTTGGGATTTATTCTAATTGCTTTTTATCAATACATTTTTCTTTCATTTCGTTATTCCTTTTATAATTCACAAAGGATACCCCACTCATTAATGAGAATTAGCAAGGCATTATTAAGATCAAACTCACTTTTTCTTTTTTGCCCTTTTGCTCAAGGGCCACTACTACAGATCTTTCTGATATCCCGGATAGGAGTGAAAGTAATTTATTTCATGCTAACTTATTCTTCAGTTCCAGAATCCCAATGTCATATGGGGCACTCAGTGACAATCCTGTTCACAATATTACCAAGAGCATTTAACAGCCCTCTTTTACTGAATGATTTCTCTCCCGAAGGTTGAAATGTTTCATTGCTGGAAGCAGCACTACAGCTGGTCTACGCGATGAGAGAGATAACCCTGCTCTCTGTCCTAAAGTCAATTAAATACAGCCCTGAAGGGCATAGCTAACTCAAAGTGGATTTTCATTTTGTATGTACAATTTCTTTCAAAACCAACTGATGTTAATTCTATATTACCAAGAGCAGTACCTGGAATGTAGCTTAGTATGTTAAATCTACTAGTGTTTTCAATCAAAAAAGAAGCTTTTGAAGATTTGTTTATGACCCTTGTTAACTCTACTATTACCACCCTCTACTACATTCATTTTCTCATATTAAAAAAAAGTATTTAGGACTAAAAGAGAGTTCTTCCTTTAGGGATAAATTCAAATTAAAAGAAATTATTTGCATTCACAAATCCAATAATTGTTTGTAGAAATTGATTTAGTTGATACTAAAAATGTGATAACATACTGCTCAATCCAGTGTGTTCCTTCCTTCTTCAGTCTAGTTTAATCTAGTGGGTCTTGGGAAAAGGCAAAGAGGAGAAGCAAATGGTACTGTCACAAGAAAAGACAATTTTACTAAATAGTAATTAAATGTTTTGGATTATGCTGAAAAATAAAGAAAGCAGTGTATCAAACATCAGGATATTAGCTTTTTAAACAACACAGTCTCCCTGTCTTCTGTCTTGTTTCTGAGGGGAATGAAAATATGGCCAGCAGCCAAAACTTGAATTTTATTAGACATTTGTTGTCCTTTTGTATCACTAATTCCCAGGAGTTTTTTGTTGTTGTACTGAGAAGCCTTCAGTTAATTAAATACATATCTAAGAGAACCCTACTTTCCAACAGATGACTGAGAAATCTGGGCAATCCTACTTAAATCCTGCTGCTCTTCTGAAAACTCTTATCTAATGTCATCAAACACTCTCCCTTTTTCAGCAAAAGCAGTATCCCCTGAGGCTGCACCTTTTCTCCACTACCGAAAATATTTCATTCTGTCTCAAAATGAGAATTCTACTGGACAGACCCTTTTCACCCACAACAGACTTCTAGTATCCAGGAATCATGATCTGAAAACTGTTATTCTAGGACATTAAATGTTTGTGAGGAAACACATGTGATGCTAATGCTCCAGTCAGGTAAAGCACAAATATAAGGTTACAATACTCAACAGTGTTTCTGAAAATATTTGAATGTAATAGGCAGTCACAATCAGTAAATCAGCTGGTGAAAACCCCACTTCACTCCCACAATTGAATTAGGTTTCCGCTTAGATCCTTTGCCCCCACAAAGTGTTGAGCTGTCTAATAGATAACATATTGACCCAATCCATATCTTGGAATCATGAAATCTGTTGCTCTCAGAGTTGCAGCTGTTCTTTAATCTTTATATCAAAATATTTGAACTAAGGTTTGGTTTGGTTTCAAAAGGAAGAAAAAATTGCTACCTGAACTGAAAGTTTTGTCAATTTGTCCAAAATTTTATTTCTTATTTAAAAATGGACAATGTTGAATTATCTGGCTGTTACTTGTAAGAGTAATACAGGTATTCTATCATGGAAGACTACAAAAAGTAGTGTATTATGTGGTGCAATGTCCAGGGTAAAAGTCAACTCTGAAATTTTAAAGTTAAACATTTTTTTGACCAAAGTATTCTCTCATGCAGAAAAAAAAAAAAAATCTTCTGTATCCTTAAGACAAAGTACTTCACTGTACACAGGACTTTGGAAATCACGCTTCTTAACACACAGTGATTTTAAAGTATCTGCATGAAGTAAAACAATTATTTTGTTAGATTATCCAGTATGTCTTCTGATCCAACAAACAGAGTATGTCAGATTATGATAGCAGGCAGCAGGTTCGAAACGAACTAGAGGATGCTTTTCCTAAAATGAGACACTTAAAGAGCAGAATTGTATCAGCTGGATATTAAAACAGCTGGACAGATGATATAAGGAAGGGGAATATGTCAAGCACTAAACATAAAAAAATCAGCCTTGAATGGTCAATTATTATCCTCTTAAAATTCTTATTCCCTTTTCAAATAATTGCTCCTATTAATGCCCATTAATATTTTTGAAGGCTGCTGTTTCTGTCTTGGTCACTTGGTTGCCAGAAGAGATGATTTCAAAAACCTGTCTTCCTGCTGTCAGAAAGTGCTGTGGAAGCTTCATATTACCTCCCATAATGTACTCATTCAATGTGTCTGACAACAACAAAAAGCCCGTGCTAGTGGGGACTTTGAAAGTGTACTAAAGCTGTGAGACAAACCCTTAAAATATTCTTAACCCGCAATAGCCTAGAGTGACATGTTTATATTATTTCAATCATGTATCAGACACAGCTAGATCATCCTGACAGCATACCTAAGTTATTAAGTTCCTCTCTATTGAGGTCTATTCTTTTTTAGTAGGACCATGGATAAAGAAGCTACACTGAGATGTCTTCTGACTTTGTCATCTGGGAAGGAATGAGAAATATGCATCATTTTCAGTATTTCCAATAAGGAAATGCAATTTCAGTTCTCAAGTTATCTTAGCAAGCACCTGTCAGCATTTGAGAATGCCAGTTGTCACAGAGCAGTGAGTCATATGGTTCATAAGACAGTGTGTTGATGTGCTGTGAAGAGCATCCTCTTGGGCACAGGCAGTAACGTCTCCCATCCTCACTTAGTGCTGCTGCTAATTGCAGTCATGGCCGGGAAGGGCACTGGCAGATGCCTCTCTTTAGAGCTTTACATGACTCTCACTGTGGTACCTTGGGACAATGTGGAGATGGCAAAAAGTGGAATAATCCTATAATAAAATTCATACATAGTAGGTTATGCTCATATTGGTGTTGAAAGTATAGAAATTTCATTTGATAAACATTTCCTGATAATGTGAAACAAGCTTAGGAGTTTTAGACATCAGTATAAAAGGCATGAGAAAGCAGACTGAAAAAAAGGACACAAGAAAAGGAAATTTTTAGAAACAATCACACTATGGGTTATGCTGTCACTTTGGTCCCATAGCAAAGGTTAACTGGTAATATGAATGCCTAACATACTTCTGAATGCTTATGAAGTTAAAAAATGCTAAATCTCTGATGAAGCACATTGGTATTTTAGAGCTATAGACTCTTTGTTCTGTGTGTTAAACTTTGTGTATCAGTACTTTCTGCTGTACTAACCTTGAAATATGAGGTTAATTACAAGAGAACCTCACTTTTAGGCCCACAAAACCTGACACCTTTCCAGATCAGTTACCAGAGCTACCAAATGAAATAAGGCATTCAGTAACAGAGAAAAGTTTTAGTTTTGTACCCACAAGATTTGTCTAGATGTGTCACACATATTTATTTATAAAATACATAAAAATTAATGAATACAGAAAATGTCAACTGTTTTTTTCTCACCTAGTCTGGAGAAATTCCTCTATATAAAGTATTCAACTGCCTATTTGCATTTCTGCTGCTCTGATCTCCATGTAATTGGATTCCAAATACCTAAATAAACTGTATTGGTAGAGGAAGAATTTAGTTAACTGTGGACATTCCTTTCCCGATGAAGTTCTCTATGGTATCCACAGGAGAGGGCAAGAATGCCTACCAGAGGCCTTTCAGACTCTTTCAACGGATTCTTGCTTTAGGGATTCAGTTCCTCATTCTTCTGCTTGTGTTATTAACTTCCAACTTCCTGATGGTCAGTCTCCTGAGCACAGCCATAAACTGCTTGCTTTCTAGACATGAACTAATTTCTTATTCCTTTTGCAGCTTGACAGAGATATATAGGTTTTCCATACTTTATCTTGTGCTGTAGTCTCTTCTGTGGTTCTGGTCAGTGTCTGATATCTTATAGTGGGTTCTGTCAAAGTTCTATAGTTATCTATCTGAGTCATTAATTGAATAAAAGTAATAAATTAATCAAAGGATTCTTGCATATGTAGTCTCTATCAAACTTGTTTTATAATAGCATCCTATTTCTGTTGAGGTGTTATAATCTTTAATCTTACTAGATAAAATTTAATAACTCTCCCATCCTAACAAATGTATTACAATTTTTAGTTTCACGTAACTTTCTGAATGTTACTATGTGCTGAAATTCTCTTTCTGATTGCTTTTGCTCCCGTATAGATGTCAGAGCCTTGCTTGAATACTTTCAAGACATTGCAACAATGCCTGATATTCCAGCCCCATGGAAATTACTTGTCCCTGCCTTTCTGCATAAGGTAATAATTTTGTCCTTTCTGTAATCATGCTTTCTTGTAATATTAGTGAACAGTATTGGGTTCTTGAAGAAAGAACTGAAATAAATGCAAATATTGAAGTTCTTGCAAAATCTAAAATTTCATTGCAGACAGGCTGCTCGTAGGTTCTCAATGGATTCATCCTCATCAATTTTATGTGTATTATAAGGGAATATATGTAATCTTCCCATTGTTTTAGTATTATTCAATTTGTGGCCATCAGCATATTCTTAAGTCTTGACCTCCACAGTCAGTGGGAAGCTGGTTGGAAAGTAGTTGTCCAGTTTCTTCATGCATGAATACCGAATTTGAAAGTGATGTTTGCTGCACAGAGGCAAGGCTTTTAATTCTGCTTGTAAACATGATTCTACATCACACCAAAGTCTTCTAGCACACTGAATACTGTTGGACATAGCTGTAGAGACTGACTGTGACAGCACATAGTCTACCTAGTGGAAAGTTAAGGTTAAGGCAACATTTGACTTTTTCCATGGTAAAGAGATTAACGCAATATAATGCATAAGCACTTCACTGAAAAGCACATTAATAATCTAAGTTTACAAGTGATAGAAAGCAATGTAATTTTCACTTTGTACATTTATTTAGCAGCAACATCATTAAATAACTTCTGTGTTTCTCACAGAGAAGTTTGAAACTTAGCAGTCTTCGGAAACAAGTATGAACCCTTTCAGCATATTATCTGTCTTTCTCTATCCATACTGTGGATTTGTCTCAAGTGAGTATAGACTGCCTTACACAGAGTCTTACAGCTCCTTGACAGAATGGATTTACTTTATGAGCACCATTAAAATATTTGGCTGCCCCTTTTCAAAGTTTGGTTGTTTTCCAGATCTGTTTAAGCAGAGTTGCTGTTTCTGTCAGATAAAATATACAGGCACATTACCTTGTTTGACAGAAACAGTGTGCATCAAGGGTTTCCTGAGAAGCATCAATATGCAGCATGTGAAGTGTTGTATTTCCCAACACTACTAATTACATTATCACCTGAACATTGGCTTCTAATAATAGCTATAACTAAAATGTGTACTACTGTTTATCTTCTTGAAAGAGAATTCATCTGACAGACTGCACACCTCTTTTATCTCACCCATTGCCTTAAAGTGACTGAGAGCCTATTGGAGATGAATCGATGGCAATAATCCAGTTTAATTCAACAGTGGGAGGCTAGAACCACAGTAACAGGAAAAATGTCCTCCTAATACATATAGTGTGATGGGAGTTGATATTTGTATTTTTAAATTGTGCTCTTAGGGTTTTTTATTTTTCTCCTTTTTTTTTCTTTTTTTTTTTTTTAATTTTCAATTTTAAATTAGGTATGACATACAACCTGACTAAAAGATAAGTAGGGCAGCTGTCAGGAAAAGTTAAATTTATTACAGTGAAAAGATTCTGTGTTACATGTAATCTTAGCTATCTATTCAGATCCTTTTTTTAAAAAATTTGTAGCTGATACATATTTTGGTTGTTTCTGAGACGGAAAGGTAGTACCTAATGAGAGGGCAGCAACATAGGGTAAACAAAATTGAGAAACCATTCTGTGGGTAAATATGAAAGAGCAAAAACTTGCTCTGCTTACAAAGGTGTGACATGTATATACATATCTATATGAATTTTATATGCATGTATGTTCAGAAAAATACGTAATTAATTCAGGAAGTCACTAAATAAGTAAATGCAACCAAGTGCAGCGAAGTGTTTCTAGAATACTTCAAAGATGATCAAAGATTTGTGAAGTAGATACACACAGTGGTTCATAGCAAGTGGTGTGAGTGTTCAGTAAACAACCTGCGCTGAAAAGTCTAGATAATATCCGAAAAACAACAACATGTATGACTAACTTGCCCATAAGCATAATTTGCAAAATTTAATTTCAGAGTTAATTAACCAAAAAATATTAGCTCAGTTGGCTAGAGCATGGGGCTAATAACACCAAGGTTGCGGGTTTGATGGGCCGTTCGTTTAAGAGTTGGGACTTGATAATTCTTGTGGGTCCCTTCCAACTCATATTATTCTGTGAGTCTGTGAACTGGAAAAGCAGACAGCTAAAGGTATAGCAAATATAAAGGTTTAAAACCTACTGTTTAAATATCTGAGAGAAGCTAGAAACCAGCTGCAAATTTAACAGGGAAAGAAACCAGATATACTAAGGGTGAGGGTTACACTGGAATATGATCTGAGTCATTGAAGGCATCACAACACAGAAAGCTCTGCATGAGTGGGGCAGAGAGAAGAAAATGTAAATGAAATTTTGGGGTCTTGCTTGAAGGGTATGACAAGAGCTACTGGAGTAAGACTGAGGTAACAGGAAAATCACTGGAACACAAAACCCTGAAAGCCCAAGGAAGTAATAGATAAGCCAAAAAAAAATTCCCAGTGTCTGAAAACACTTAAGTGATAAAAGGGGGAGGAGGCCAGAGAGAATAGCTTTGACTATAGCCAGTCCAAGTTAGTAAACTTTAAAAAAGTAGTTCAGAAGAATCTGAGAGGTGAAAACAAGAGACTACTTAGTTTCCCTGACCTTATTGAGAATCAGAGTGAAGAATATGAATTGAGAGCTTGGATAACAACTCTCAAGTATAAACAAACCAGGACTGTAATAAAGATTGTGAATTCCATTAGCAGTCAATCTTGTTTGGAAAGCCCTTAAACTTTGAAATTCTGCACTAGATACAGAATAAAAGAAATTAATTTCACATGCAATCGATCACCTTCTACTCCTTCCCTTAAGTACCAACAGAATTGTCACCAGACTGCTCAATGCCTCTAAATGATCACTTCATATCTCAGCCCTTTGTTCTTCACCCTATAAAAATCTTCTTAAATAACCAGTTGTGACCTGATAACTTCTTTGTGTTTAGCAATCATTAGTTGTTATGTTCTAACACTTTACAGTGTGAAGTTTGCAAATTCCGTCAGGCTGTTAAGCAGAAGTTAAAATAAACATAAAGGTATGCAATAGTCATGTTACCTACCTCTTCCCAAATGAGTACTTATCGCATTGTATAGATCAGTGCCTTTAAGCAAACCAATAATTTTAAAGCTCTGCTGCCCCAGTTTCTTCCATATTTGCTGTAATTACATAACAACAGGGATTTCACGTCCTGTGGTAAATAATGTGGATTTTCTTGGCAAAATTCATATAGAATGTATTTATGTAGGCATGCCAGTTATAAGTGTAATACACAAAAACAAGGGAAGGATTAGAAAAGTAATAACATTTCATGGATACTCTTGAGAAGGAGAGAAACAGAAATTACCACAATATGATGCAGAAGTCTACTGCCATAGCAATTTTTATAGCTTCTTCATAAAAAGGACAGAGTTCGAGTCTATTAATTATGACATAGATTAAGAAGCATGTCAAGCTTGTCCACATTGTCTGCTCTTTGTAACAATCTTATAGCAAATGTTACAACTGCTTAGATTGCATTAGGATTTCGGAGAGGTTATTAAAATTTATTTAAACAAACTGAAAAATGACTTGAAATTATTGTGGTATTTGTGTTAGCTTTCTTTCCACAGCCTGTTTGTTGGTACTGTATTTAACTGCCCTTTTATAATAATTAAAGATAGCACAAATATAATATATCTGTATATATATATGTGTGTGTGTATATATAAAATATATACTCTATTGTTTATCTATTGTTCAACAAAATAAATAATTAAATGTAGTTGGAAGGGTTGGCATTAGTTCAGTTTCTCAAAACAGCCAGAAAAAAGCATGATATTTGTGTTTATCAACACATTTGGAAAAGAAGTAGGAGTTTCTTTAGTGGTAGGTTTTGGACGGTGGTAGGTTTTTTTGACTTATTTTTTCCCCCTTAAACTAAATCGTATAATCAATCGTTCTGATTTAGAAAGAAATGAAAGAGATTTGACTGATCAGAAACCCTCAGTTGCAGAGAACGGCTATTTAGATGCATGAAGAGAATAGGAAGGTTCTTGAACTTGAAATATTTCAGAAGAACAAAATGGAAAAAAACAATCTTGGACCCATTATATTAAAAACTTTTCATTGAGAAGGTGACTTGGGTTTTCAGAGGAATTCAAAGCAAGATTTATGTCTTTTGGTTTGGCAGAACTTAAAGCTGTTTAAAGTACTAAAGGAAATAAGCATAGATTTTTTTTTTTTATATTACCCTTAAGACTTGTTACTACATTGTCTGTTACACTTCAATGATTTTCATGAAGACTGCCTAGATTTGCTAAGGCTTTCAGTTTTGGTTACTAAAGATTTGGTGTTGTGACAGGTGGTATAATGGAGGGTAAAAATAGATTCTGGGGATTATATCTTCCGTTTTATGCTCCATTACCACCTACCACTTTTTTTTT
>VXAY01003110.1:900951-926604 GCA_013399855.1 Oxyruncus cristatus | reverse complement strand
TTTTTTCATGTATCACAGACCAGGGCTGTCTGTTCTAAGGGAGAAGAAATGGGAAATATCAAACAGGAAGGAGCATGCAAGGAGTCCTGTTTTAGGAAAACCCATATATATTTGGCAAAGACTACCCAAATACAGACTCACAGACTCACCTTGTGCCTTGTCCATACTTGGCTATGAGAAAGTTTGAGATGTGAGAAGAAGGAGCAATCTTGTATAGAATATATGTATGTACCTTTCATTCCTAATAGATTACTGGAATTTGGATGAGATTGTGTTCAAAGATCTGGGCAGCTTCAACCTATGTCCTGTTTCAGTCTTAAATGCTTGAAATAACCCTGAGGTTATTTCTCATGCCAAATCTACTGAGCGCAATCAATGTGGTTGAATGGCATACATTTACAGCCTGTGGCTGAATTGCAGTGATGTTCTTGTGTAGCTCTGGTTAGTACAACCTTCCCTAAACTACATAATGTTAGCTGCAATCCCTATGTAGAATATACTGTGCTCACAGGCTGTACAATAACACTGCGGCAAGCTTCTGTTGGTTAATGGGTCACCTAAGCAAAATGACTAGAAACATTACAGCTGGATTCCCACGTGACAAATATCTTCATCATAAAACACAATAAAATTTGTCACTTCCTCTTGTGCTGCCAATACTTGGAGAGTGGTGACCTTGTCACATCAAGGTTGAATTACGTAGGTAAATAGTAAAGAAATTAATGGTGACTTACAGACACCCACCATAATTATCATTGCCACTTGTGGTCCCACAGTTTCTGATTATAGCAGTGTGGTATTTTTTCATAGCATTAAAATTCAGTCTACATTGTACTGTGAATAAATTCATGTCAAGTGCATCAGTAGTGTCTAATACACAGGGAGAATTTTAAGGTATTCTCTCTGACTTAGTGCAGATATTAATATTAGGTTTGTTAAGTTGCTGTGGAACAAGTTAAAAAGTTGAAGTACAAGACAAAGAGGAGAAAGAAGAAACTAAAAATTTCAGCATAGAATCCAGTGAAAGACACTTTTTACAATCTATCTTAAAATTGTTATAAATTAGCAGTTTGAAACAATCTGGATTTTCAGTTATGTAACTTAATGGGATTTGAATTTTGCTTGTTGATAAAACTGGAATTTGCATATATTTTTAAGTAAATATGATGAAAAACACTGAAGTCCTGTAAGTTTCTAAAATTACATATGGTAACAGGTCTTGATGTGAAAATTTTGTCATTTTCTTCTCTCTTTCTTATTTTCCACACATAGGCATCAAGGTTTGTTTATGACAGACCATTTGAGGATAATTTCCTACCCATGACATAATACAAGCTATGAAAATGGCATGTGGAGCTATTTTTCTTTAGTGGTCAGATGTTACAGCTACTCACCATTCATGCAACACCTCTGGAGACTGGCAGCTTTGCCTAATGCTTAACACTGTTGTAGTGTCATGACAGAAACAAATACACACTTAACACATGGAATGCATTATACCAATGTAATTTATTTTACATAAATAAGGAAAAATGTAGCATCTTTAAAAATAAAAAGGAACATTTTTTTCAATAGCTGAGCATTTTATACATTGTCTTGTAGGCCTACAATATAATTAAAACAAAATCAATAAATATTATTCTATTTCTGATAAAAGCATTAAATAATCCTCAGCAAAACAGCAGGTCCTACTGGCATGAACTATGTAGTCAAGGTACATTATCTTCTAAGTTGTAATCAGAGGTGCTGTTTATCCCTTCAATAGATAATAAACAGATAGCTTCTCTTCATTTAAATAATCTTTTCTAAATAGGCTCACAGCTTAAAAAACAATGAGTATTTAGGTCTACAAATATTCCTGTAATCCAATTTTATTTGAAAAAATAAGGCTTTATTTATGAATGCTCTTTAAAAGAAATCAAGTTTTCATCTTAAATAAGATGAAGATGCAGGGTTTTTTTTCCTCTTTCACATCCATTATGCCTACAGGCTATGTTTTCTCCATGTCACCGGAAGAGGCCTTTCTAATTTCTTTTTTCCTTGTTTTTTGAGCACAAAGCTATGAATTGTGTCTCCTCACAATTTCAGTGGATTTGTAGTCACTTTCAGAAATCTGAAGATCAACTGAGATGAAAGATCAACAGAAGAAATGGGAAGGAAATAGAGTCAACTATATGTGGTCTGATCTTTCACAAAAAGAAAGAAATTGCAGAATATTAGTAGTGGCAATGGCAATACTTTTATTTTGATTTAAAAAACTAAGGAACATGCATGATTAAAAAAACTTTGATGGTCACAGCAGATGTTACTGTTGCCTTATTCTTTCCTTCCAAAAATTTGCTGTTCCTGTCACAAAGAAATGTTAAATGAGAGACTGATGATGAGAGTAGACATGTGCTGCTAAAACTTCATTTTTAATAGAAATTATATACTTTTTGTTTTGGTTTGGAGTTTCTTTATGTGTTTTTATTTTTGTTATTGGGATACTTTTTTAGCAGGGTTTGTCTTTCCACCAAGTACAGTAAAGCACAAGGTCTTATCAAGACAGCTTTCTCATGAAGATAATTACTTGCGTAAAGTACCAAAATATTTTATTTGATGTGCAAGGATTCTCAGAGTCAAGCAAATAACATTTAATTCCCTCTTCCTTTTTTTCCTCATTTAAACACCAAGAGAGATGTCCTGTGTGAAGAAACCAAAGTCATCTCAGGAAAGGAACCAAAAAATTCTGAAAGTATTTTTTTTACTTCTTCAAAATTTTCTTTCTCTGCAGGGGCATCTGAGTCATTCTGCATCCAAGTTATGTATTTCCTAATTGCATGAGTCTCCATGAAAAAATAACAGTTGGTCAAAAAAAGATGATGGAAAGAAAAGTTACATGGCATTGGACACTACATAGAACTAATAAAGGTTTTGGAAAACTATTTAAGCATTTCAAATTATGCAGCTCGAAAGTTGGGTGTTTTGCTGATAACTGGAGGGAGGGTGATCTTGTTAACAAGTTCATCACTGTTTTACATTTACTTCTGCAAGTTTATTCTTTCTCTCTCATTCAAAGGGGTTCTCGTAATTAGATCCACCATGCAGCAGAAGGCTGTATGACAGAGCCACAGGGAAGCATGCAAGACTGAAAAATTTTTATTTATTCTAAGTGATTGGAAAAACTGTGATAACCAACATATTCCATACAGATTAGAGAGAAAGAAATAATTCTGTGAAAACTGTGATTCTGTGACCATCCTTCTAGAATAATAATCAAAACTTTTAAGTACCAGAAAATAATTGGTCTTCCTGACACTACTTTGTAAGTTTGATTTATGTAGATTCAAGGAACAGAAAAAGTTATTCTTGGAGATCAATCCTAATTGCAAGTTAAGTATGAGACCATATTTAACTAATGCGAGATTTTGTTTGCTTGTAAGTATTATTAAAATCCCAAATCAATAAAGAAGTTTAATAACTTGATTTTCTTACCCAAGAATATTGCTGGTTTTTTTAGGTAAAACATTGCCCTGAAAAGTCTCTTAAACTTCTTTTTTTTTTTTCTGCTTGAAGTCAGGGGAATTTTTTTATTTATTTTTTATTAAATTATCTCTTAATTTGTAATATGAAGTGTAATATGATTAGAAATGGAAGATAAAGTCACTTTACTAAATCAGAGACAGTATACTCCTAATCTAGCAACACCACCAAAAAAAACAAACAAACAAACAAACAAGGAACATGCAAAATCTCATCAAAAAACTTCACAGAAGAATAGTTAGAAGTCATTTGGTAATCTTTTATTATCACAGACTTTTTAAGATTAGAATGCAAATGTCTTTCTTTTACTCACAGAATTTGTACTCTGGAAGGATAAGTTAAGGAACCTGACCAACCTTGACATTTTCTGATCCCCCAGAATGATAGACTAACAATCCTCCTGTGGTCCATGAAAGATTGCGGTAAATCCCTGAAAAGCAAGGCAAAGCCTGAGGATATTTTTGTCTGAAGACTGAACAGTAAATAGGGAGATAAAGGAAGAAATGTTGTAGCCCTCTGTTTTCCAGCCCTGAAGATACTCCTGTCATGAATCTCCAGCCATGCAATTCTTTTCCTACCAACTGTCAGCCTGACCTTTGGTTTCACAAAGGCTGTGTTTGTAATGGCACCACTGGGAATGTATTGCTTTTGCTATTAAGTATGTCAAATTCTGAGTTGATTCATTTTTTTCCCACACTTTCTTGTAAAATAAAGGATGCAGATTAGACAAGTCTCAATAAACTTGAAGAATGGAAATAACTATAATAGGTCTTGACTGAAATACTTCTGATTTCATTAACTTTTGCTGTAAAGTTCTTGCTTGCAGGACTTGTGTTTATCTTGAATGTGGAATTCTGTCGTTAGTTGAAAAGGCTAGTTTAGGTTTTCTCTGTGTGTCTGATGTTGTAGATGGACCACGTAAGTGCTGTCAGTTCTTAATGGTGTGTCTATTACAGATCTGATACAAGGCCTACTTGTAATATTTTGTAATATTCAACCTATCCATAGTTCTTTGCCCCAACCTTTAATAGGATCTCTGGCAGAAGTGATTTTTCTACACTCCTCCTTCGCTACACTGATGAGAGATATCAGAGGCAACCGAGATGAAAATCTGAGAAAGAGATGAAAAACACCCAGCTGCTATTTTCAGTTTGTTTTTTAAGGTAATTTCAATTTTTTTTAACTTTTACTTAAAGGCACAGCTAGCACTCCTAATTAAATTGAAAGTTTAATAAGGTAGGCTTGTTTTGTCTCATAATAAGGAAGAGGGACTGGTTATTGCAGAAATCCTATTAATAACTAACCAGATGTTATGTTGGTCTATAGTTTGTGATCATACATAACTAATACAAGATTTTGTTTGCTTGTATGTATTATTAAAATCCCAAATTTATATAGAAATTCAATAACTATTTCTTCATGAAACTTGTGCTTGTTAAAAATCATTATGTGCCACACTAAAAGATTGGTATCACATGAAGACACAATCATTTTTGCTTCATACATTTCTTGTTAGATTTTAAAGTTTTAGTGGGAGTCAGTGTTCTAAAAGACTCTTGCTCTTTTAAGTGATTGTGTTTGACTTGCTCGCCACCAGAATTTTTCAAAGGAAAATGAACATGTTTCTACTTGAGACTAATTCAAATAGAGTACTCTGTAAACCACCATGTCTAATAACACTTTGAATTTGCTTTGAAGATATGCTCTATTTCATACCCTAACATAACATTAGCATGTGTGTGTTCCATAGGTTGTTTTCTGTAATACTATAACTTTTCACTTGTTAGTGATATTTCTAAGTTCTTTTAATTTATTCTGTAGCTGGTTTAAAACTTTCAAGAAACAAAATTCCGGTGCATAGTGATTTTATCTTGTTTACAAAATCACAGAACAGCCCAGCTTGGAAGAGACCTCAAAAGATCATCTGGTAAAGTAGAGATATTTTTTTTTAATTTTGGTTTTATCTCAAGGTGTTTCAGTGCTAGTAATTGCCTTAGAGCAGAATCCTCAAGCCTTTTCATTTCTTCTCACCTCTGCTACTTCCAGATTCTTCCTAGGTTCTGTTATGCTTTTCCAATTCCAGAACAATGCAGTAGTGAGGAAAGTTGTCTTTGTTAAATCTTGATTTGATTTGCTAAACAGATCAACAGGAGTCAACCCAGTACATTGTAAAAAGATTTGAAGATAATTTGCTGTAGTCAACAATTGTTCTTTTTTTGTAGAGGGGGTGATTCAATCCAACAGATGGACATTTTACACTTGTGCTCTTCACGGTCCTGATTTGTCACAGTAACTCATTGAAACACTGAAGTTAAACAGGCATAACGTTGCAGTGACAGAGTGATGAATTGGGTTTTTACTGTAGTTGAGTAGAGTAGTTCAGACAACTCCAGAAATAAAAAAGAATGTTATTCTCAAAATTTAGAAATCAGTCTAAAGTCTTGTTTTGCAAGATGCAACATTATCAGCTTGATTAGTCAGTTATACTGATATTTTTCTGAGGTCACAAAATGATTCAGTCTCAAGAGTTTGAACAAAACCTTTCTACATTTGTCTCTCCTTTTTTTCAGTTGTTTTAATTATTAAGTATAGGTTTCTATAGGACCCTGACACAACTGTTATACTGTGCACCTGCATGCAATCCAGAACATCCAGGGACCCCACCTGGAACAAAGAGAGGAGTGGGAGAAAGAATGAGCTATGCTCTCATTTTTCACTTGTGGTCAGTTTTTAGCTCTACCAAAAATGAAGGAAAACAAAAGAACAATTAGCTGTCAATCAAAGTAATATCCAGCTGAATCTAACACATCTGGGTTTTTGGCAAAGGACAAACAGTGCAGATTACTTTAGTATGCCAAACAGCATAACTGATCATCTGATAAATCTATATAGATTACAACAGTTAATGAAATTCATGTAATTAATACTAAGAATAATAGTAAAAGTTTAAGTATTTTGGATGGACTTATGGTGGATTTATAAATATGTGCCTCAGTCTGTGAAGAGTAAGTAGACATAGAAACTTATAAATTTAAAGAGATGAAGTAAAAGTTTTCTTTAGCACCAGCCAAAGTCAATAGGGTAAATATAACTCATTTATCATTTATGTATGTGGAATATAAATGCAGAGAAAATAAGGGTGTAACAGTAGAACTTGCCATGCCTGTTATAATTAAGCCTGATATAATCAAACTAGCACATATAAAGCAGTAGTGTTGTTTTACTGAGAAGACTCAGACAGGTGTTATTACATCTACAAATCTAAGCCTTTTACTTCTTTGCTCCATCATGTGATCTGATGCCACAGCAGAACTCAAACCATATGGTGGTATATCCATCAGAACTCAACCCAATCTTGTATTAAAAAATTACTTTTTTTTAAGACATAGTATGAGCTAATGATCTTGATGCAAGAAAATATCTTGCTGACATTCCTGGACTGAGATGGAGGGCAGATTCTGTGGTGATGGTTCACTGTCATACCCAGTTTTCAGTTTGCATAAAGTAAGGTATAATACTTTGTTATGCCTCTTCGAGCATGTAAGGGTGTCCTGTATTTACAGATGTGAAGAAAGCTTGCTTTTTAAGGCTCATTGTGACGAATATGGAGGCAAGACAAGAGTCCTTCTTCAAACGCAGGAAAACTAAAACCAAAGAAGTTTGCCTTCTCATAGGGATATTTCAAACTAAAAGAGAAGAGATTTAGATTGGGTGTTAGGAAGAAATTGTTTACTCAGAGAGTAGAGAGGGACTGGAACAGATTGCCCAGAGAAGCTGTGGATGACCCATCCCTCAGAGTATTCAAGGCCAGTTTGGATGGGGTGCTGGGCAGCCTGATCTGTGGCATCACTGCCCATGGTAGGGAGGTTTGGAACTAGATGAGGTCCCTCCAATCCAAGCTTTTCTATAATATGAGGATTCTATGATATTTCTCATCATACTGCTAACCACAGCATGAGATAATTTCTGTCAATGATTGTTTTGCTTTTTTGCATCAAAGACCATTTTGTTCAAGTATAAAAGGAAACTGGAGGTATAGACCTGTGTTTCTGCTGCTTCTGTCAGCTTAGATTGCTCTTAAAGTACCTGGTCATACACATAAAAGGCACAGACTATCCTGTATGTTTGTGATAAAAAGGAAAGTGTGCAAAGACATACACATACAGGTGATTTTTCTACATCTGGAGCAATTATGTTTTATGTGAACAAGACAAAAAATGAGCGAGCTGCTATGAATGATTCACCTAAAAACCAAAACCAAAATAATAAACCCAAACACCAGCATAAGGTTAGTCTGCTTTGCATTGCCAGTCACAGTTAAACAACTCTGAATTGTCAGTCATGAAGGGAAAGTATTCCACTTCCTTAGGATACGAGCTTCAATTGATTTTTGTTTAAGGTTGTGAGGATTTAACACTTAAGGCAATTAGTTAATGTCACTTGCTGAAGAAGACATTTGCAGTGAGTTGGGAAGATTTGAAGGACATTATGTGATTTGTCCTGGGTTCCAATTCACGTAACATAAATTTACTCTCTCTCAGTATGTGAGAGGCCCTTCTTAAGAGTTCATTGTCATGGAGAACTAAGGAGGATGTTTCTAGCAGTCCAAAGCTGGAATAAAAATCTGTTCTGAGCCCTCAGCTACTACAGTCATCTTTGTACTTCTTTTATGTATGAGGTTAGGGGCTATTTTTTAATAGCTAATGTCTGCATGAGCTCCTCTCCTATTGCTTCTTTATTCCCTAAATTTCAGGGTACTTGGTTCCACCAGGACGTGGAAGAAGACAGATTTTTTTCAGCATTTCTTACATGGATCTCTTTTAAAGCAAAAACTTCGTAAAAATGCTAATCTTCTGGAGCTCTGTTTCCATTTCTGTTATTTTTTAAAGTCTTATCTCTTTACCCATTTTACTGCCATTACTGTTTTTATCTTGCATTTTTCAGTTTTCTCTGTAAAACAAAGGCTTATGCAATCTTGTTGTGACTATTTGCATATGCTGTAATAAAAGACTGATGAGTGCTTTTCTCTTTTCACTGCACACAAAATAATTAGCCTGCAAACTTCCAGATCTGTATATGTCATTTCTCAGGCACCACCAATGTCTCTGCTATAAAGTAACAGGGATTTTTCAGGAACATGCAGCAGTTGGTGCATGTGCTATACACAATTGTTAATGTAAATAGGAGTGATTGATATTCTTGAAACCCTACATAGCAAAAGAAAATTTATTTTCTCCATGAGAAAAATACTGTTACTGCACCATTCTTTTTACTGTGCTGTTACTAGCAGGAATGACAGGTCTCATTGCTTATTAGGTGTGCAAATGCATTAAGTAACAATGCAGAAAAGTTCAGCTCAGACTAAAAGAGCTTTCCTACTCTTTGTAGGATGCTAGAGACATTATTCTTCCTTTATTTAAATAAAGAATTTTGTAAATAAGAATCTGTACTTTTGTTCCAAATTATTTTGGTTTTATATCTACTGAATGCTAAACCTGCATGATTTTGTACTGTTTCCATCCTTATAAATCATCTGCCCCACCAGTACATTAGAGGTGATATGAATTAAATATAAATATATAGTTTGAAAATATTTTCCTTTTATCTTGAAGAAAGGACTCAGTATGGGACTTGTGAATGCAATATTTTCCCTCCCTGAACCTACAGTTCTCCTTTGTCTTCAGTATCTAAAAGGTCTTGCACCCTAAACACTTCCGTGATTGTCTGAGGTCAGAGTTCTGTTTCTGCTTTTGTATTGCAAAACAATGACACACCTGACAACAACTCCTGACACAAATGTGACATTCATTTTGTAAACTGCAATAGTATTGCCAAGCAGTCTGGCTTTAGCCAAACAATCTATTGAAGGTACAAATGGATATTCAAAAATGGTGAGTCTAGTGGACCAATGGAAACATCTGACTTATATACTTGGGGAATAACACCAAAGATGTTATTTAACATAATTCTAAGGTAATCTTGAACTCATATGAAATTGTTGTTTTAAATCCTTCCAAACTTCATTTTTCCACCAGATTGAAAAAAAAATAAAAAAATAAAAAAGTTCCCTTTTTGTTCATTTCATGTTTTATTGAGAAGCTAACTCATCTGGATGTAGCCAAAAGAGAGAATTAAGCTTCCACAATTTCTCATGAAACCTGCTTTCAGTATCACCCACTAAACATGTGAACCCTCATGAGTGCTTGCTGCTCCCCACTATCTGCTATCAGCTATACCCCAGAAGAGAACTTTGTATTCTTCCTGTTATGTCATCCATTGTTCTTACATTTACTGACCCTTTTATATACTGAAATTACCGACCCCTTTATATATTGAAATACCATATCCCTGAGCAGGAAATATGAAATTTTTGTTAAACATGAAGGTTACATTATTATTGCTGTTCAGATACTCACTACCCAGTGAGTAATATTAACCTTCTGTAGAGCATTTAATTTCTATGAAACTTGCAGAAAGACCTGAACATAAAGGGCATTAACTTAAAAAATTCTATTCTTTCTGGTAATTTTTCGTGTTATGCTTTTTATGGTTAGCAGCACTGAATTGTCTTACATGACTTTTTGTTTTTCTAATTTCTGGGTTTTTTTCATTAACAGTTGGGGTTACAGAAAAAAAAAAAGGGTTAGCTGAAAAGTAAAGGATGGACGGAAAAATTGAACACATGAATGTGGAAATACACGAGAAGAAGTGGGTTATTTTCCCCAGCAATGTGGTGTTGTAGGTCTGGCTTTGTTTTTTATTTTCCCAAGGCAAGATTCAGATGTATGAGAACAGCAATACGTTTAGCAAAATATTTACTTTATTTTCCAAAAATTACTGAAAAATGTGTTATACAGTAACTATGTTGCAAAGCTGGAAAAGGTAGGTTAGATACCTACCTGGGACAAAAAACCCCAAACAGAATACAAGAGGTTCATAAATAGTTCAGTGAAAATAAAGTCACTGATATCTAGTATCATTTTAATATCTTAATTTATAAATGTTTGGCTAAGTCACTTTTTGTTTATAAGAGTATTTATGGGGGAAAAAATGAAGTAATTACTTGCAAATTCATGATATTTTTTGCTGGTTTTAGAGATATTTTTAGAAAGTCTTATTACCTACACAATATAGTTAAAAATTATGACTATGAGAATTAAAGCACAAATTTTAATTATAATAATGTGGTCAATAAAAAAGAAAGTCATTAATAGCAATTTAAACTAGAAAATAAGAAATATTCTGTGGTTTAAAAATGAACTAGTGCTTAAAACTTACTTAAAATGCACTTAAAATTTCAAGGACAAAGAATGTCTATATGCAAATAAATTATATGCTGAGGAAAAGATTCAGGTTTGAAGATGTTCACATCTATGTATATTTGAATAGGTATGCTCATGTATGGTTTAGGAAAATCTCTGGTCTGTAAGAATTCTAAATATACTATGATAGTGTGAATGTCACACTGGGACTTCTGCTGAAACCAAATGGCATCCCCTGGGATAAACTCTTCTTAGTAATTTTTTTTTCCTTTTATTCCATGAAATGTTTTAGTATGTATATGGGTAATAAAACTGGTGAAGGATCTAGAGAACAAGTCCTCTGAGGAGTGGCTGAGGGAGCTGGGTTGTTTTGCCTGGAGAAAAGGAGGCTCAGGGGAGCCCTTATCGCTCTTCACCACTACCTGACAGGAGGTTTGGTCTCCTTTCCTGAATAACTAGAGATAGGACTAGAGGAAACGGCCTCAGGTTGTGCCAGTGGCATGTTGGGTTGGATACTGGGAAAAGAATTTCCACCGAAAGAGTTGTCAAGCCCTGGAACTGCCTACCCAGTGAAGTGGTGGAGTCACCAGCCCTGGACGCATTTAAAAGCAGTGTAGATGTGGTGCTTAGAAATGTGGTGTGGTGGTGGACTTGGCCATGCTGGGGTAACAGCTGGACTTGATTTTCTTCAAGGTCTTTTCCAACCTAAAATGATCTTGTGATTCTCTCTTTTCTAACCCTAATGATTCACTGATTCTATGATTCTATGATGATCTTAATGATCTCTTCCAACTTAAACAATTTTATGATTCTATATATAATGCCACAGTAATCTTAATTGTTTAAGAATGATGACATAATACACGCTAGTGATGTCCCTGTTGTCTTTTGAAGTTGATAGAAAAACATCATTACCTAGAAATTCATAAAGGTAAAACAGCCTTCAGATATTTTATTTAATGTTTTAAAGCATGGTATTGCAAGAATGTATAAATGTAGAATATTAATTTTTGTAGCAATGTATGCAAAACATGTTTCTTGTTTTGTAAGAAACAGTCTTACAAAATGGACCTCTTAATCTTCACATGCAGTATCTATATCTATATATAAAATTCATTGAAAATGCTGTAAACACACTGAAGGCACGGGATAAAAGCTGAATGTTTCAGAAGAAATGGGAATTACACACACTATTGGGCACAGTCAATCAGCTGTATGAAAATTGTCCAGTATAAAAATAAACTCTTTTTCGAATACCCTGAATGTAAGAAAGGTATATAATCTATAATGGGGAAATTATTGGATTTCACTGCAATCCAACTTTAAGAAAAATCTTTTAAATTCTTAAGAGTGATGTTATCCATCTCCCATAAGTCTTGGAAATGATGACCCACATGGATTTCCAAATATCAGCTGAAAGAAAGAAGTCTGAATAACATAATATAAAAGAAAGCTGCCTTCTATTTTCTCTTTTTAACTACTTTTCTGCTTGAAGACAGTCAGGAGACTTTCATAGCCTGTAGAGAAGGGAGGAAGTAAGGGTTTAGGGGAATATATACGTTATGAAAGCAAAAAGTTTGCCTGGTCCACTATTTTGTGACCAGATCTAAAAGCCTGAAGAAGATGACAAAACAGTGTACACATAAAGTAATGCATCTTCAGGATTTACCAGGCTGACAAAAATTAAAGATTTGGAGATTACATGCAGAATAAATGTCATCTTTGGTTTTACGCATATAAATATTAGTGGTTTTTTACAGTGCACTCTTATTTCATGAATTTTTCTAATTGACTGATAAACTCATAGCATCTGCCAGAAGAGAATTCCTCAGCTTAATTACAGTGTGTCTGTGAAGGAAAATTGCACTCAGGTACTCTAGATACCAGGCAGCAGAAGGATTTAGGAAAATTTATTTCCAAAAGCTGAGAACACTAATATGATGACGCTACCTACAATGGGCATGAGATAATGTACTGCTTTTTCCTCTCTGGGCCTTTTTAATGGCTTGTCTGGCCACCCCTTGCAGGGCCTCCAAGATTGTCAGTATGAATTTTATCTTTTCAGGGAGTTAACCTCTCTGTACGGCAAGAGAAGAAAAAACATCAAAATATACATGGGAAGATGCTCCTTCCCAGAAAAGCTTCCTTGAGTGATGTAAATTCCCCCCTCCTTGAATAAGGTCTTCTACACTTACAGGGCCAGGGAAAGTACTTTAGTATGATTGTTTTGAACCTCTCACTTCCCAGTTCTAACCGATATTGTCATTACCTGTACTGGAGGAGAGTGCAACACATTTCCTAACTGCTTTTCCTATGCTGCTCATGATTCTATCCTCTTCCTCTTTCCACTCTTTTCTCTCTTTCAAGATTTAGAGACAAACATGCAAATGAATACACAACACCTGTACAAAAAAATAAGTATTGATATGGAGAACATTCTAGACGTTCAATCACCCTTGATGCCCTTCTCTGAACCATTTCCAGTATTATCCGATCCCTGAGAAGAAAAGGCAGGAATGTTACATGGTCTTCAAGACAGAGATATGGATATACACCATGGGAAAATAATCATCTTTTCTCTCCGAATAAAGTGCTTGGGTCCATGTAACAACAAGGATACACCATAAACTACTCTACAGCTCATTATATCTTCCAAGGAATTCTTTAGCCTGGTATTAAATGAGCCCATCACACTGAGGTGCTAATGATAAATTTTTGGTAGGAGTAGAAACTTTTCCAATTTGTCTCTATATATAGCGATGTATCATGTTGCTCTGATTGAAAACTTGAGTCATATTAATTCAAATACAAAATGTCTTGCATAGATTGTGGCTCTACAAGTTTCCCAGTCTAGCAGCTTATTCTCAGACCAGTTTATATCCATAACTTCAAGTGATGCAGATAATTCATGCTCTCGAAGTATAGCTTGTTACATCAGGGCCTGGCACACTAGGAACTAGTTGGTACAAAATGGTTTCAAAAGAGACATGCTGAACATTGTGTGAATGTTCATGATTTCAGGAATAGCTGAATACACTGAGGTGATCTCTTTGGTAATTCCTCATGATCCCCCTCAAAATGTCAGTCCATTTCCTGTGAGTGTTAGGGCAACTTTTGTCTTGACATCTGTGCTTTGTCAAAACCAGCAAGTCTGGGAGCTTTGAAGCTGGTCTACCTTTTGCATAGTTGTGCTAGAACAACAATATGTAGCCTTAGCCCAAGGGATGGTGCACAACCATCTCCCAGTTGTGGAGCAGTACAATATGAGTGAAATACTATCTGTGACTGCAGAGATATTTCATGAGAAGGGTTAGCTCTGTTTGAATGGCACATTATACAGTATTAGACAAAAATCGACAGGTCATATCCGTTACGTATATATATCCATGCACAAGGGTCAGAGAACACATGGCAAACTTCTCTGCCTGAGAACCTAAATACCTGAGTTCTTAGCTGGGCCAGATTATGTGTGGCTTAGAACGCCACAGTAATAAGCTTTCTTATTCACACATTCATACAAAAGCAAACCAGTACAGACATTTTCTATTACTAGACACACTCAGGCTCAGAATCATAGAATCATCAAAGCTGGAAGAGACTTTCAAGTTCATCCAGTCCAACCATCCACGTAGCACTCTCACTTGTAACTCCTAACCCATTAAATCATATCAAAAAGCACACCTCTTGAACGTCCAGATGCCTCTTAAACACATCCAGGAATGGTGACTCCCTCACCTCCCTGGGGAACCTCAATAAGCTTGTTTTCTGATTGTACTTAAAGTTGTAAAAGTGATTCTTTTTTCCTACTTATAGACTCTTTCTCTATGTAGACCTCCTAACCTAATCATCTGAAAGCAGACATATCTTCTGTGCCAATACATTCTTTATAATCTAATAATGTTGTCGTTTGTACATAGTAACAGATGGTGTGGCCTTTCCCACCTAAAATTTAACATTTTATTTAGGTTTGTTTTCAACAGAGTTTTATTACTTTGTTCCTGCAAGACATAGGATGTTTTTGAATTTTTGTTTTAGAGCTGAAAAGGAAATATTTTTAAGGTGGAGCTCTTTTATAGCACTCTTTTTACATGAACTATCATGCCTCCTCAAGCTCCTCTCTGTCCTTCCTTTTCTGTCCTTCATTGCCACAGAAGAGTGGCTTTGTCCCAAAGCTCAGTTTCATAGTCCCAAACATGTCCCATTCCATTCGCAAGAGCAGATGTTTCAGAAGGTGGCTGAAAAGCCCAAATATTTGCTTTATAACTGATATTGATTCCTCAAGCCCAAATCCAGTTTAAGGAAATCCACCTTCCTAACTGGTTTATCATTTTGCAGCCATATCTGTAATAATGAATATTATCTATTAAATGAGCCAACTTACAAGAAACTTAGAAATTAACTTGAGCAGAGGAAGGGTTTATACTCTAAAGAACAAATTCTGGAGCAGTGTGATAGTTCACATTATTATGTGACAAAAGAAGCAAGACTTCAACATTAACACTAAATATTGACTTAGGAAAAAAATTGAAAAATTTAACAATGCTTCAGGGACAAAGGGGTTTTGTTGCTGAGGGTTTTTTTTTACTGGCCTAAAGAGTAATGGATTCTTCTTGGGTTTATTTTTAAATCATGATCTTTCTATTGACTGCTGCTTTAGGTCATAATAAACTGACTTATTCCACTAGACAAAGATCACGAGAAACTGTTAAGAACAAGACCTTGATTTTAATAGGAAATGATGTCTGGCTCAAATCAAAACTAGAAAAGGATATCAGTTAAATTCATATTTAATACATTCATTTACAAAATTATTTCACAAAAGAATAGCATTAAAATTTGGAAAGTCTTTATTTTTGGAGTTTTGTGGCTGTCAGTCGTAGTTGGTTCTGCTTCCAATCTTAACAAGTAACATATGTCAAAAATTTTTATCATCATGAGTTTCCAAATTTTAACATGTTTGCACTTTGCTTAAAATTAGCTCTGGTGGAAACAGGAAGAACAAGAAAAGATTTAAGAAAAGATGGCAATTTTCTTCTTCCCACAGATGAGTGCTTTGCCCTAAGATCTCTTTGCACTTCATACAGTCTAGACTGCGTAAAAGTGATACTAGTCTTTCTAAAGAGAGGCTTGTTTGCAGTTATTTGTCGTCTGGTTTACTTTTCCATCTGTTTAGGTGTGAAGTGAAGGCATCAAGATATAAGACTACAGATAATATTTTGGCATTTGAATGAAAGTTTCAGGTTTTCAGTTTAAATTGTAAATGTATGTAAAAACTAATTTATTACCCCAAAAGGATTCAACTGGTAAAAACTTGTATCCAAAACCAGATGACCATAATAGTCAAATTCACTTTCTCCAAAACTGTTCTTCCTGTTTGTTCATGTAAGTCTTTAATTACCAGTATTCTTCTCTTAACATGATTTTTACTGACAAGGAAAACAGGGTTCATAAAAGCAATAAAACATATTTTGTCCTTCTTTTTTTAATTGAGATTAGGGTTTAACCCTCTTAAATTTTGAAACAGAGTCAAGATTAAAATGTTAGAGATGTCAAATATAATATTTCTTGTTTTGCTACTCATTCAGCTTTTATTTTCTGATGTGTTATTTGACCACCCATGCAAGTCAGATAAGGCAAAAATTTTGAATTTTTTAGTTTCTATAAGCTACTACACAGCAGAAAATACTAGTTTTGTAATGTCAGTTCTGATACTGCAATGGTTACTTTGTGAGCCTTTCGTACACATTCAGTGTCCAGATTTCAGTGTTTTCCTATCTCAGTGTTTAGATCCTGTTAAAGATTTTTAAAAAAACACACTGTAAATATTTTAATGTCTACAAAATTTTAAGTCATAAATGCACTAAGTCTTTAACAGCACTCTGAAAGTCAATCCTTATTCTTCATTCTTTCCTCTTAAAAATATATTTTAAGTACTATTTCAGTGTTCTTCCTGTCCTTCAAATTAATGTATTTGAATCTGGTAAATCAAAGGTGACACAAAATTCATAGTGAACTAGCTGAAAAAATTAAATAACAGTGCTTTTCCTAGATTAGTGATAGTCTAAAATAACAATTAGTATGCAAAAGAAGGCCAGTCAAGAAATCCTGGTATACAAAAAGCCAATGGGAAGGATTTAACTAA
The DNA here is from genome assembly GCA_013399855.1 of Oxyruncus cristatus. Lineage (NCBI taxonomy): Eukaryota > Metazoa > Chordata > Aves > Passeriformes > Cotingidae > Oxyruncus > Oxyruncus cristatus. The sequence continues at coordinate 909,678 of VXAY01003110.1, read as the reverse complement.
ATATTTGCAAAGAAGTCATATCAGATTTATTTGAAAATTCTCAAATGGAAGGTCCCCAGATATAAATATTTACTTATAGAATATGTCATTCCTGGCTTCCTAATGCTATCTTTTTTGCATAATTTATTTAATTTGTGGCCTTATTAAGATGTAAATATCTTTTACATTCATTATACCATTGTTAAAATTGACTTAGTATTTCTGTTTCTTTCTCCTAGGTGTTAAAAAGATGATCCTGGGATATATTTGTACAGATAATGAATGACAAACAATCTTGAATTTCTCTCTACTGTCACAGGTAAACAGATCTCCACTTCTACAAGACAAAGAAAAATCATCTAATAACTAAGATACAGAAGGTAGAAACAGGTATTGGAAATCTGCTTTCATTTTCAGCACATTCCTCGTGCTATATGGACAGTGAACATCTTAATAAAGGTAACATATTTACTGAGAAAATCAGAAAAAAATAAAATAAACTGTAGAGATAGTGGGTAGATACAGCATCCTATACAAGTTAAAAGACAGAAGTTGAAAATAAATAGTCCATCTTCATGTTGAAAGCAGTCACTGTGAAGTCATGCCAGAGGATTGATAGAGAGGTCTGCAAGATCATGAGAGGCTGGAGAATATGACTATAGAAATACTGTTCACCTTTTTTTTCAACACAAGAAATAGATTTTGTCTTCTGAATGTAGCTAATAGTAGTTTCTAAACAAAATAAGGCATAGCATTTTTTGTAGAACACTTTACCACAGCTTACTAGTGATACCACCAGTGTACATGGCAAATAGAAGTCCAGTACGGGTTCCTGTTTGTGTAGAAGTGGTTTAATGAGAAGGAGCCAAGAGAAAGAAAGTATGTTCTAAAAGTTGTCGGATAATATGCTTTACATCTTTTCTGGTACCTCCATGGAGTCTTTTGGCCCAGTAAAAAGATAAGCAAACATCTCTTAATTATTCCATTATTCATAGTTTGGCCATTGTTTACATTGCTGAAATTAATACAATTTAGGTAAAACAGTGCTGTTTGATAGTGTTAGTATCTAAATGACTCCCAGTACATACACTTTTTCAACATCTCTAGATTTTAAGTGTTGCATTTATACATTGCTAAGTCCGTAAGATCTTGTGGTACTGCAACTTCGGTGGTTTATTGCCTTTGCCTATGGAAAATGAGCTGCTACTGAAAAGCAGGAGGATGTTTCATCTCTGCTATTCTGTAATATCTTCAGTTTTTACAGTATGTTAGCACTTGATGCTTACTAAAATTTATCACTTCTAGACTCTTTGGGTACCCTAAATATTTTCTCCATTTTCTTCTTTCTTGTAGAAATAAAATTTAAGAATTTGCTTGTTTAAAAACTCGAAAACTTCTCTGTTTGTTTATTTGATTGGCATTCTTCTAGCTATATTGAGCAGTACCATACAATGTATCAGATAAGTCATTGATATAACTATGCCAGGTAATTGCTCTAAATGCAGACATATAGAAAGCCAACTATATTTATAAAGATATCATTGTATGTCAGTGTTTAAGGTAGGTTAAGTTATACTTTTAAGTTTATCGCATCCACAACAGGAATTCCTGCAGTCCTAGAAAAATAATGGTACAGAAGATAAAGCTTTGAAAAATAGCTTTGTAGTTACTGACTATGATGTGTTCAGTCATTATGTGAATTGCTTCCCTTAGCAAATAAAAGTTTAGGAAATTACATTCTTGAGATACATCTGCAGTTACGGATCAGTAGCTATACATCACCTTGTCAGTATGATGGGATGAGTCTAATATGCTTTAGTATAACCTGGGAAAAATTTGGTTCTATTCAACTCATCATTGTCCTTTTCCATTTTCTAGTCAAAACTACCAATAAAAACTTTTGAGGATGGGAACAAGGAATAAATAGACAAATATTTCTGCTGTTGATCCAGGACATATCTTAGCTGTACTGTTTGATGTAACTAACCTTTTTGATGGGCTTTGGACAGTCAGTTGACCTTTTTCTCCTAATACCTCACAGCATTCATGTACTTCAGAAATGATGGTTTTTTGCTTGCTTTAGCTATACTTATTCTTATGAACACAGCGTTTATTATCCTTCTCACTGTAATGTCAGATTGAAAGGCAAACATTTGCTGTGCTATTGCCTCCTCTTTTCAATATATCAATGGCTTTAGCTATGAACTCTGTATATACTTAAGGCTCCTAAGCGTATGAATTGAAGTTGGATATCGCTGTTCTTTGCCAAGACAATACCAGCCAGAAAGCAGGCAATAAGTTCACTTCAGGTAAGATCAGTATCAGTTGATCTTTTTTTTATTGCTTTGGGCGTACTCAATGAGGACACTTAGAGAAAGAGATAGAGCTGGCCAGTGGCTGCCACAGACTGTGAAACATGCAAAGTGTTGCAGATCATGAGTAGAGCAATAACAGTTTTGCTTAGAAATGGAAATTCAATTTTCAACTTACAGTTAATGAGATTACTATCATGTTCTCCATAGTTCTAAACACGTAGAAGCTGTTGTGATGAAGTTTAACTGATTTGTATCATTATGTTCTGTAAATGATGGAAATAAACATAAATCGCCTGAAATGTGCAATTTGAAATGCAGTGCAGAGTGATGCCAAGGATATTATCTTTCCACTTTGCAAAGCATTAGTATATAGGGACTTTGTATCCCTTGTGCTAATATTCCATGTATGTAAATGTTAAATCTTGCCTCCAAAAATTATGTAGTAGAAAAGTTTGTTTGCTTTATTTTGTATTCATCCTGATAATGAGGGATGATTTGTGCCGGGCAGCCAGAAACAATTCTGGTTAAAGAGGCACAAAATTCATGAATAGAAAGTATAGTTCACACAGTTCCATATCCCTCTGTTTAGGGAATGTAATGGTAACGTATTTTTCTAAGAAGTGATGTTTGTGATGAAAAGGAATTTAATGTTAACATAATCCACTTTGAGATTAAGGCAAGGAGTCATACTTTGACGCACAGTTCTTCATGGCTAACTACTTGTTAGTTTCCAGAAAAAAAAAATGTCATCACTCTTTTATAACATGTTGAACTGTGTTGTGTCCTTTCAACAAAATTCAGAAACTATTTTGAATAGAAAAGATAGGCTTAAAAATTTCCCTCCATAAAATATTTTTTATCTTTTTTAAGTGGTATTGAGTGGCAGGTGTTGCTATTACTTTTCAGGTTTTGTCTAGTTGAAATGGAAGGGACCTGCAAAATGGACAAAGCTGCATATTATTTCCCAACCCAGGTGATACATCACACTGCTCAAGAATGAGTGAGAATTTACACAGGTTGGTTGAAGTGTCCTGCCAATCATGGCTTTTAACCAGGTGGAGAAGGATACAGAATTTTTCAAATATGTAACAAAAAATCCACACAGAAAATAAGCAAAAAGTTAAGAATGCAATTATAGGAACAAGGAAATTAACAAATAGTACCTGTGGCTCCATACTATTTGTAAAAATGTTGCTAATTGTGAGTAAATATGGATATCCTTATTGGCAGTTTTCTATTGTGTTCATGGAAGTAGAACTTGTCACATCCTTAATCCATAAACAGGATTGCCTTGAATCCACTTCCCATTTACTTTTTCCTAATGCTTGACTGCCTCAAAATTTGTAATTGACTTGTAGGTTAATGACTTAACTTGTTGATTAATAACCCAATAAAAATATCCTATGAAATAAACTTTATAGCTTTATCAGACTCCTCTTTTTGATTCTTTTTTTTGTGTTCAGGTAGATTTTTTTACCTCTTTTATTCAGCAGTGATTTTGAACATCATTACTAAAATAAGGAACTTATATTTTCCTGACTGTGGTTATTAAGCCATGCATTTAAAGCTTTAGGAATTGTTGCTAAATGACAGTGGGAGCATTAAAAGGTCAGACTGAAAGTTTCTGCTGGCATTTTGTAGGATCACATTCTATTTATGGTTCTCAAAATGTGGGTTTACATAGCATGTTCTTAATATTTTATGAGACAAAGATCCATATCACACACAGCCAAGCTCAAAACTAAAGATGTATTTCTACAAAGTCTTCTAATCATACTACCCACTAATATTCATTAAAGGTCAGGATAGTCTAATCGTTGTCTCTAAAGGTATCTTGCAGATCAGTTCTGTATTTGAGAACCAGAGTTCTAACCAGAGTTATTGCATACTTGGATCATCTGTTCACCTTCCCAGAGGACATTAATCTAAAATTATTCCTTTCTATTTTGTATTTTCAAAACCGTTGACAAATTCCCCATTTTTCTAAGGAAGACAAAAAAAATAGGTGGCAAATCCATTTTCCCATTTTAAAGGAAAAATTTTTAAATTGATTTGCTTTTACTTAGCTTACACGTTGAATTTTCTTCTCATAGTCACTGAACATTGTAAGAAATACCTGCTGGGCTGGCTGATCTCTGCTCCCAGGATGCAGCCATGACATCAAAACGGACTCTTTATTCCAGAGGCACAACAGTGTATGAGCCAAGTAAACCCTGTTTTCTTAAAAAGGTACTCAGAGATAAATCCTTATTAAAAAAAAAAAAAGAATCCTAAAGACAGATATGTGTGCTTGTTATCTTACCAGAACAAGAGTTNATTCCAACCCAGAGGAGAACAAGAGATGGCAATGTAGCCTCCAAGGTCAGTGTAGCAGGAGCGGGGAGGAGAGGCCCAGGAAGCTCCCACTCCCCCTCCAGCAGGGGAAAGGGCTTAAAAACCAAAACCCTGCCACCTGTGGAAGATTATTTGGAGTCAGGAGACCCTCCTGCAGCTCATGAAGGAGCCTGTGCCAGAGCAGAGGAGTGCACTGAGGAAGCTGTAACTCTGTGGGAGGCCTAAGATGAAACAGAGTCTTGCTGGAGCCCTGTGGCCCTTGGAGAGAGAAACTTACGCTGGAGCAAGTGTCCCGGGTAGGACTTGTGATCCCAGGGAGAGGTTTATGCTGGTGTAATTTGTCTGTGATCCCAAAGGACAGCAGATTATGGAAGAACTCTTGTCCAAGGGTAGACTCACACTAGAGAAGCTCATCCAAGGCTGTCTCCCGTGAGAAGGGACCCCACAAGAAACACGGGATGGACTTGATGCCATTATCCCCTGTAACAGTGGTGAAGACCCTGGTGCAGCAAGTTGTCCCCTTGCAGTCCATGGAGGACCTCACTAGGCCCGAGTACCCCCCGGGCTCCGGTCCTGGCCCGGCAGGGAGGAGCAGGGACAGTCCTGAGGTCGACGTGCAGCAGAGAGAAAGAGAGACAGAGATTTCCAGCTACGACCGATCAGAGCTGTCACCCTAGAGATAATAGAAGAAAGCTTTCAAGTGCTGCAAATTTGATTTAGAGGAGCTGTAACCTTGAAAGTAGAGAAGAGACTTTTCTCCTCCTGGATTGATACTGAGGGGAGGGATAATTTTGGAAACACATAGAATTTTCTTCATAATTTTACCTAGTTAGAATTGTTGTATATATTATTCTTTAGTTTTTATCCTGCTAGTAATAAATTTAATATTTTTCCCCCACGTCATCTCTTTTGTCTGTATAAAATTTCTCTCATAGCAATTGTGTAAAAAGTTTGAAAAAAAAATTAGTCCGGAGTAAACCCACGACATTCATTTTGCTGACATACAGAAAACAAAACAAACAAACAACCAAGCAAAAACATAAAAAACTCAGGACCAAAGCACTAAAAGCAATAATTTTGGGTACCTATAGAGAATTGAATGTGAGCCTTAATCATTCTTTGAATTTCTTTTTTTTTTCTTTTTTTTTTCAAAAATATATAGAGCATTATAAAAGGCACAGAAAAAAATGGGGTTGATTGGTTGGTTTGTTTTCTTGTTTAAGGGGAAAAAAAAGTCTTTTCACATTTTCCTTTTTTTTACAAAACATATTTACCCCAAAAGCATGGATTATTTCCGAAGTTTAACTTGAAGGACTGCACCAAGTCATCTGGGATACAAGTGTCTGAGGAATGTGAACTACAACAAAGTAACAGCATTTCCACTGCCCTTGTGCATGTCTGTTTATATAATACACATGGTAACATTTGTAGCAACTGAGGTAAAAGTCAACTGTACTTGAAAAGGGGAGGAAAGATAAAAGCAAAGAAATATCTTTGCAGAAGATCTGAAAATCTTGATAGAAAGCCAAGAATTTTGCCAAACGAAAACTACCCTGGAAAAAAACCTGGAAAAATCCAATGTTTCAGTTGAAAGTGAAAGGTCAAACAAAGATACTTTGGGGACCATGATATAAAAAAGATACTAAGTTTTTAAAAAACATCCAAAGGAGGGCCACGAGAATGCTGAAGTGTCTGGAGGGGAAGCCATCTGAGGAGAGGCTGAGGTCACTTGTTCTGTTCAGCCTGGAGAAGAGGAGACTGAGGGGAGACCTCATGGTGGTCTTCAACATCTCCACAAGGGGAAGTGGAGGGGCAGGTACCATTCTTTTCAGTCTTATGACCAGTGACAGGGCTTGAGAAAAAGACCTGAAGCTGAGTTAGAGGAGGTTTAGGCTGGATATCAGGAAAAGGTTTTTCACCCAGAGGATGGTTGAGCACTGGAACAGGCTCCCCAGGGAAGTGATCATGACAAGCCTGCCACAGTTCGACAATGGAAATGTTTCGACAATGCTGTCAGGCCCATGGTGTTATTCTTGGGGTGTCCTGCACAGGGCCAGGAGCTGGACTCGAGAATCCTCGTGGGTCCCTTCCAACTCAGTATATTCTATGATTCTATGATATATTGACTCTGAAGCGCTCTTTGCTGGGTGACTGAGGCCTGCTATCCTCTTCAGCAGCATATCCAATGAGAGATACAATATGCCAGCCCCAATGACTGCAGTCAGGCACATTAGAAGATGGCCAATGTCTCCTTTTATAGCTGGTGATCTGTCTCATTTACCAGAATACAAGAAGTCTTGACCTCATTTACTTACAATGAAGAAAAAATTGAAAGCTGTCAAAGTTAACCACATGTCTTTTAAGGGATAAAATGATGACACAAACAGGAAAATTGCAGGTAGTAGTAGGGCAAACAAAATATTAAGCAGTTCAATTTCAGCTTTTGAACGCTAAGTCAGACTGGCTCTAGTGGCACCTCTCCAGCTGAAAATCATCGTGAGGATGGGATGTTCCTTTTCACAGAGCACATAGGTCCACTTCCCTTCTCCCCCCTCACTACAAGAGTGGGCACAAGAAGAAAGTGTTTCAGAGGGAGAACTGTTATGCTTCAGCAATTGCCTTGACATCTTTGGGAAAGCAGTTATGCCTTCACTGAGGCTACACTGCCCCACAACTGGAGAGCTCTATGCAGTCCCTCAATGCACAGTCACAAACTTGGCTTTTTGTAACCTGAGTGGTTTGAAAACAGGAAGAATTAATCCCTGTTTTATTTCATAGAATCACAGAATCATAGCATGATTTGGGTTGGAAGGGACCTTAAAGTTCCCTTTAGTGCCATTTGGTTCCAGTGCCCCCACCATGGACAGGGATGACACCCACTAGACGAGGTTGCTCAAAACTCCATCCAACCTGGCCTTGATCACTTGACTTGGACAGTCGGGTATATATGCTTAGGTACTTTTATCATAAATTAATATTTCATGTTTCTATTAGTCTGTGTCCAAATTCAGATGTAGAATAATCTTTTAGTTTGAACATTTTTCAGAAATTGTATTCATTAATAAACCTCTTCTGTGGTTTCTTATTTCTTACTTAATTATATCTTTTTTTAACATGTTTTGAAAGTGAAATCAAAATAACAGCAACAATGCATACAGAAAAAGTCCATGGAACCATAGATCAAGTTATTGTCAAGAATATTTACTAATTTATATTCTGTAAGCAAAAGTTGTTTTATGTTGACTATGAAATGGATTATATTCTTGTATATTCATTAGTTTTGTTTTATGCTTCCAGTGCTTTCATTTCAAAAACAATATGATAAACAAAGACACCGTTACTTAGCAACTTCAAAAATTTCCTTTTTAAACTCAGTGCTTATATTTTGCATTGTAATGTAAGTTCAGTCTATATACCGTATACAGTGTATACAGGGTATGTCAGTATATAACTGATAAGTAATTGGAAAATAATTAACTTTCTCTTTCTTGGATTAATTTCTCAGAAATACATTGTACAGGTTATTGTGTCTGCTATTCATCTAGGGAGAAGGAATTTGTCCAAATTATACTCATCTATAGAGATTTGGTTAAAAAAGCAATTCATTACCTCACATATTGAAGAATTAATTTTTCTGTAATTATCATTTAAGTAGAATTTATTTTCCTTGATGTGTATAGAACAGTCGTAAGTCAGTAAATCTCTATTGTTTAAAGGCATCCCATCTAGACTGATTCTAGCTTGTATCTCTGTAGTGAGTACCCAGTGATATAACCTGCTCATACTCATTTCACACTTTGAAATTTTTGCATTTTGTGTGTGAAACAGCAGGTTAGACTCTTAGTTGTCAGTTCAGTGATACGGAAGTCAGAAGCTATCTTTATCTTCTGTCAGAAGAAGATATCTCAATGGTGTTTTACTAATAAAAGCAATCTGTTACTAGTGACTAGTAGGAATATATGACCATTAATACAAGTAGGGATATACGGTTCTTAGTTTAACTCCCTGTCTTACTTAAAACTTCTTCTTTTCTTCTTCTATATACTATGAAATTACTTCCTGCAAAAGAAAGACTATATGCAGATGAGTGTGTATATAT